>OZ024713.1:1814203-2081109 GCA_964016945.1 Microplitis deprimator
TTTTTAGTTTATTTTTTTTGTTGTAAATGAACTTGAAAATAGAATTCGAAAATTTTTAAGTGTTTGCTAACTTCAGGATTGTGGATTCTGTTAATTTTATTGAGGGTTGAAAAAAAACTTTTGGGCTTTGAAATTTTTTTAAGACTGGAAATTTTTAGGCATTGGAGGGTAAAGTATTTAAGGGAATACGATTAGAAAAATAATCATTCATTGATGAGTTTTTGAAAATAAAATGAATTTTTTCGGCAAAAGAGAAAATTTTGGTTTTTTAAATCGAACTCATTTTTTTTTATTGTCACGATTGTATTCTTTAGTAAATTTCCTATCTAAAAACCTCCTGAAACTGAAAATTTTCTCCAATAATTTTCATTAAAAAATTTCCTAATTTATTCTGAAATTTCAAGTTCTCCTTTTTGTCTTTCAATCAAAATTTTTACCTCTAAAAAATTTCATTTTCCGAAAACTTTCTGTCCTGTCACACTCTTGTAAATTTCCTATCCTGAACCCTCACAAAATTTCCAAATCTCCTCAAAAATTACCCATAAAAAGTTCATTCAACTCTTCCATTTAAAAAATTTCAAATTTCTCTTCGATTTCTTTCCTTAGCCAATTTTAACCTCTTCCAAAAATTTTTTTATAAAAAACAAATCACCCCACTCTTTTTTCCATAAGATTTTCTGTCCAAAAACTTCTCATAGCTACAAAATCCCCTTGAAAATTCCCCACAAAAAAGTTAATTCAACTCTTCCATTTAAAAAATTTTAAATTTCTCTTCCATCTCTATTCTAAAAAAATTTTTACCCTTTCTAAAATTTTTTTCATAAAAAACTACTTACCCCACTTGTTTTTCCATCAAATTTCCTATTCAAAACCCAGGTATGATAAAAAATTTCATAACTTATATAATAATTTTTTTTCTTAATCTTAAAATTCCCACAAAAAATAAATAAAACTCAAAACCGATGACTCGGGGTTTATATATAAAATAAAAATATCTTAAGTGTAAACAGGTATTGTAAATACCTGTGTAAGCGTAACTTAAAGCAGTAGCCCAAGACGGGCCATAAAGGGCCACAATAAAGTCTCATATACCGAATTGTTGTTGCGGGTGCGGGTGAGTCCGTAAATCGATACCGGAATAGAATCAAAGATTGAGGACAAAGTCACCAGGATCGTCAGGTAAGAGCTTATTGTATTACGAACCAATAGAAGGTGGGTTTTGTTATAGATCCTGCTGTACAATAGAATATATATATTTATGTATATATAGATATATGACAATAGCTACAGGTAAAAACACTTTTATAAGAAAAGAGAAGAGAAGAGACGACGCAACTCTTGAATTTATTAATAAAATTTATTTATCATCTGATCAGAATTCAATCGGGTCCTTCTTCTCAAGTATTTGGGTCACCCTCCGCATATTTAAGTATGAGAAAATCAAACACTGGCAATTTTTATCCATACTTGTAATTAAATAGATTTTTTCAACCCTTTAAATAAATTTTTTATTTTCTTTTTTAATTATTGAAAATATTTGAGATTTTACTGTTTGAATACTTGGTGGGGGAGGGAAATTTTTTTGTGAATTTCGAGGTAACAGAGGGTAGAGAATTTAATGACGAGTAGATAGAGTACCATGAAGGGTACTTTGGAAAAAATTTTTGAAAAGTTGAAATTTTTGAATTTTCGATCATGGAATTTTTTTTTAATTTTTAAAGTACTGGGAGGAGGGAATTCTTTGACAAGTTAAAAGAGTATTATAAAAAGTACTTGTGAAAATAGGGGTAAAATAGATTTTTTTTTGGAAAAAATTGAAAAATATTAAAATTTTTGAATTTTTGATGTGGGGAATTTTTTTCCACATTTTTGAGACACCAGAAGTTGTAGAAAATTCTATGACGAGTTGAAAGAGTACCATAAAGGATACTTTTAAAAAAATTGAAATTCGTGAATTTTTTATTGGAAAAATTTTCTAAAAATTTTTCAACTACCGGAGGGTGTAAATAATTCAAATACGAGTTAAAAAAGAGCCATGAATACAGTTTGAAAAAATTTTTTATACAAAAAACGGTCAAAAAATTCCCCATAATGTTATTTTGAATCGTCCATAATATTTTAGTCAAAATTTCGCTAATAAATTAACACGTGGTTTAAATGTTCGTAAAAATCTTGATAGAATTTATAAAAAATTTTTGAATCTCGATTAAACATAAAAAAAACTTAAACCCGTCATGGGAACGTGATAATTTTAAAAAAATGCGTTCGCTTAATGGCTCACACTCCAGCATCTGGACCAAAAAAAAAAAAATTTTCAATAGACTCGATCATCTTAAATCACGCAGTAGTAAGAGTGCAGTACAGTATAAAAATAACCCCTGTATAAATAAAATAAGAGGAAATAAAGTTGGATGTATGCAAATATTCGATCTATGGGGACAAGAAATAGGGACGGCGATGGCGATGGGGACGAGGACAAGGACAAGGACGCGTCTCTTATTCTCCTCCCATTACTATTATTATTGTTATTATTATTATTGGCCGGCATGATCGCGTATAAAAAAGGCTTCCCAACTTATTCTTACATTGACAATAAGACCATATAAGAAAGGGTTCGAGCACATGCTCAATAATTTGCATATTTCTTTACGATCGGAAGTTACGGACATTTGCATCCTCATCCTCAATCCTCAATCCTCATCCTATCCGCAACTTATATCAATTTGAATCATTTTTTAGTATTTTTATATCCTTTATGAAGGGTGTCGGGCATCTTACTTTACTACATATGTATATATATGTATATAAGATATATATTAAATATTATTATACTGTGGGTTAAATAGTTCACTAATGCTTTTATTCCTCTACCGATTCTAAAATTTCTCTGTCTCTTCCTTTCAATTTTTTTCTTTATTTTGAGATCTAGATTTTTTGAGGGTTGAAATTTAAAACCAAAAATTTTTTTTTTTTTATTAAGTTTTCAAATAAACAATCTAAAAAATGGGAAATTTTAATGAATAATTTGTCTGCAAATTTTTATGGGGAATTTTAGAATTTTTAAAAAATTTGGATAAGAAATTAACTGACTGAGATAATAAAATTAATAATGAGTGCAAAAAAAAAAATTTGAAAATGATTGAAAATACGTTTTTTAATTTTATGGGGAATTTTTGAGTGAAATTTTTATTTTTATTTAATGAAGAAATTTTTTATTAATTTTTATGGACAATTCCATGGTAGCTTCTTTTTTTATTTATTGGGGAATTTTGTAAAAAATTTTTATGGGGAATTTTAGAATTTTTATAGACTTTGGGTAAAAAATTAACTGACTGAGAATAAAATTAATAGTGTCAAAAAAATATTTTTGAAAATTATTGACAATACGTTTTTTAATTTTATGGGGAATTTTTGAGTGAAATTTTTATTTTTATTTAATGAAGAAATTTTTTATTAATTTTTATGGACAATTCCATGGTAGCTTCTTTTTTTATTTATTGGGGAATTTTGTAAAAAATTTTTATGGGGAATTTGAAAGGATGATTTTTTATAATTTCATAGGGAATTCTATGGAAAAGTTGGATTCTAGATTTCTTGGGGAATTCTAAGGAGCACTTTTTCAATTTTTATGAAGCAATTTCTCAGTACTTTTATAGGAAATTTCATGGGGCAGTTGATTTTTTTTTTTCATTGGAATCTCTATGGGGAAGTTAAATTTTTATTCTTATAGGGACTTTTAAAGATCAAATTTGTCTAATTGCCATGGAAAATTCTATGATATTTTTTTTCATTTACTGAAAAATTTTATTGGGAAATTTCGTCTCAATTTTATGGGAAATTTCTTAGAAAATTTTTATGGCAAATGCTAAAAGCGATTTTTTATAATTTTATTAGAAATTTGATGGGATAGTTTAATTTTTATTTCTATGGGGCATTCTAAGCAATTTTTTTTTCCATTCTATAAAAAATAATAATGGGAAAGTTTAATTTTTTTTTATTTCATAGGAAATTCTATGGAAAAGTTAAATTTTTAATTTTATGGAGAATTCTGAGCAATTTGTCTTTAATTTTATGGGGCAATTTTTCACTACTTATATCGGGAATTTCATGGGTGAGTTTAATTTTCAATTTCAGAAGAATTTCTATGGGAAAATTTAATTCTTAATCTTACGAAAAAATATGGGAAATTGTTGTATTTTATGGGGATTTCTACGGATTCAATTTTCCCATTTTATATATAAAATCCATCGTGATTTTTTTTCAATTTTTTTTAGAATTATGATGCATTTTTTTCTTTAATCTTTTGGGAAATTAAATAAAAAAATTTTCTTCAAAACAAAAACAAAAATAAATAAAAATAAAAAAAAATCTGAACCATGCAATGAATAATTCAAAGTTCGATAGCGCAATCATTCAACATTATTTACAAACTTTTATCTAAAAATTAATTATTAAGTTATGCCACGACTTAATAGGACGTAAAAATTGATACCAAAAAAAAAAAAAATATATATATATATATATATATATATATATATATAAATATATATAAATATACATATATGTAATGAATAATTTCAATATCTTGAATGTAAAATAAACTTGCTCCAATTCTTCTATTTCCCCTTAGTTTGATAACAAATATATATATATATATATATATATATATATATATATATATATATATAATATCAGAATAGTCGCCTAAATGTCTCGTACTATTTCTCTCATGTATTATAAAAATAGGGAGGAGTAGAAAGGAAGGAGTAAAAGAAAGAAGGGGAGGGGGGATATGGTAATCGTTGGCGGGTATCAGCAGACAGCGCACGTAGGCAAAAAAAGCTTTGATAGTTTGCCGAACTGGTTTCGTGCTCACGTAAACAAATTACCATTTACTTTTAAGCCATTTTCAGTCTATTTGTATCGGTACATAGTTTTTTTGTTGTGATTTAAAAATACGAGTGAAGAGAAGAAGGATAGAGAGGGAGGAGGGAAGAGAAAGTTAATTGGGAACATATGGGAGAGTTTGGAAATTTTTGTTTTTGGAAAGGAATTTTTTTTTAAGATTTTGGAGTTGTGGGAGGGTTTCGGATGGCAAATTTGCTGGGGAAGATGGTGGGGTAAGTTATTTTTTGGAAAAAAATTTTTGGAAGGGTTGAAATTGAGTTTGAAGTCGAAACGGAGGAGAAATTTTGAATTTTGGAGAAGGAAGAGTTCAGTAATTTATCGTACGAGGAATTTTGAAATTTTGGGAGAATTTCGGATGGAAAATTTGATGGAAAGGAGGCTAGGAAGGGTTAAATTAAATTTTAGAAAAGAAAAAAAGAGAACAGATTCTGAGTTTTGCAGAAATGGGAGAGTTCCAAATTTTTTATGGGGAAATTTTTATGGAAAATTCAAAGTCAAGCGGTGAATGTTTACCGATAATTTACCGCCGAATAGGATCCGGTATATAGTTTTAGTTAAAAAAAATTTTCAGAACTTTCAAAATCGAATTTCAAATCAAAACGCGGGAAAATATAAATTTTCAAGTTAGGGAGAGTTTTATTTTCTTTTATTATGAAATTCTATGGAAATTTTCAAAAAACATATTTCATATGTACCTAGTCAATTCAAAATTAAGTGATTTTCAATATTCAGTATCAAAAAAATCCTCTAAAATTTTAAATTCCGATCATTTTGCCCAATTTCCAAATTCTCCCAATTTCTCTCAAAAATTCTTCGAAAAATCATTTCAAACCCTCGTAAATAAATTTTTTTCAACTGAGCTATATAAATTGACTGTCATCTTTCTGTTCATTGACAATTGACATAAAAAATGTTTTTATTCAATTTTTGGGCAAAATAAATTTGGCGCGAAAACCGGTGGTAAATTCAAAAAATGACCGTCAGTCAATTGACGATTTCTCAGCCTAAAATCAGTAATCCAACTAAAGTCGTAGTAAAAATTTCCCGAGTCCCTTAACCACTTGAAAGACCCCAAAGTTACCAAAATTTATAATAAGGCCCAAATTTGGACCCGGTTATTTTGAATAATAATTCAATTGCTATCTCATTTTATAGAGCACAGTAGCATTAAATACAAAGTATGTAACCAATAAATCTTTATCCGGATCAAGTGCCAATGACACACACGCAGACGCACACGCACACAAAAATTTAGACAAAAATATTTCCCAGGTTGTAGTCCTGAGATTTGAATAAAAGTTATTAACATAAATGTGCATCCCCAATAAATTACCATATCCCCACTCTTTATTTGTGTGCGTGCGTATGTGTGTATGTGTGCAAATGTGAATGTGTAATCATGTTTGTTGTTGTTGATATTAATATACATTGTGGATTATTTATTTTATTGGCCCAGGTGAATATAAAGGGACAAGTTTTATCAATCGCGGTGACACTATTGCTTTAATATTGAGTAGTTTTATATTTAAGAGGGTTACAAATCCATCATCGAGGATTACCATCCACTCAAGGGTTACCGTGGGACTCTTCAACCTCATAATTATTTATATCCACTGTAATTATTTTATATTTTACGGTAGATTTATGGAGACTTGAAATTGACGGTTGGCTAATTTTAGATACGGAATTGGGATTTTTAGGAAATGGGATTTTTTGAGGTAATTAGGCGCTGGGGGTGTGGGGAATTCGGTGGCGAGTTGAATGAGTACCATGAAGGGTACTTTTGGAAAATGGGATGAAATGGGTTTTTTTTTTAATTTGAAATTTTTGGGTTTTTTGAGCGGGGAAATTTTTTGAAAAATTTTTGGATTAGTGGGGGGAGTAGATAATTTGATGACGAGTTAAATGAGTACCATGACGGGTACTTTTGAAAGAGTGGTAAGATGGGCTTATTTCAAAAATCGAAATTTCGGATTTTTTAAGATGAGAAATATGTGGGAAAATTTTTGAGGCACTGGAATGTGTAGAGAATTAAATGATGAGTTAAATGAGTGCTATGACAGGTACTTATGAAAATAAGAGGTAAAATGGTTTTTTGAATAAATGAATTTTTGGAAAATTTTGGGGATTGATTTTAAATTAAACTGCAGCGACTGAAATTAAGAATTAAATAAACTCCTGAGTTTTAAGATTCCTATCAAAATTCCGTATAATAAAAAAAAGTTTAAAATTTTTCTCTTTTCGAAAATTCAAAATTTTCCCTCTTTTTTTCTCGAAGTTAATTCTAACCTTTTCTAATTTATTTTTTCTAAAACTGTTTCCTGCACTTTCCTTTCTGGAAAATTTCCTATTCTCCCATTTTCCCAAACTTTCAAATTTATCCCTAAAAATTTTCTCTTCTTAAAAATTTTATTTTTAGAAAAAAAGCATAATTTTGAACACGAGTTCAATATTTTTTTTAATTAAGAAATTTTTTTAAAAATTCCGAAGTTTCGATTACGGATAGGAAATTTGCTAAGGAAAATTCTCAGATATTTTACTTTTCTGCAAAAAATTTTTGTAAGAACAAAAATTAATTTTAAAATTAAAAAAGATGAAAAATTCGAATTTTTGACCAGGAGAAAATTCGATAATTTTTTTTGAAGGAAATTTTCTAGGAATTTTAAAGTCATAGGAGGGTTTTGGATAAGAAATTTGCTGTAGAAATTCCTCAGATACTTAACTTTTTGTTAAAAAAGTTTTATAACCCTAAAAAATTGATTTTAAACTCGAAAGGGAGGAAAAATTCAAAATTTCGAGCAGAGGAAGTTCATTAATTTTTTTTGAAGGAAATTTCCTGGGAATTTTAAATTCATAGGAGGGTTTTGGATAGGAAATTTGCTGGAAAAAATTCTCAGATACTTAATTTTTTGTTCAAAAATTTTTGTAACCCCAAAAATTGATTTTAAACTCGAAAAGGAAGAAAAATTTGAAATTTTGTGCAAGAGAGAATTTAAAATTTTTTTCTTAAGGAAATTTCCAAGAAATTTTAAAGTCATAGGAGGGTTTTTGATAGAAAATTTGCTGGAGAAAACCTTCGGATGCTTAATTTTTTATTAAAAAATTTTGTAACCCAAAAAATCGATTTTAAATTCGGTAAGGAGGAAAAGTTCAAAATTTTGACGGATAGCAAAAATTTATTCCATTAGAAAATTCCTTAAAAATTTTTAAGATATGGGAGTGTTCCAAATAGGTAATTTTCCGGAAAAAATTCTCAAATACTCAATATTTTTTTTGTCAGCCCAAAATTCAATTTAAAATTTAAAAAAAACAAAAAATTTTAATTTTTTACCTGAAAAATGTTTGCCAATTTTTTGTACAAAAAATTTTCATAGTTATGGGAGTGTTTCAGATAGGAAATTATATGTACAAGACAGTGAGAAAGATCGTTTTGAATAAATATCTCCTCGAAGGAAGAAAAAAAACTAAAACCAACTCTAAGAATCGGCATAAAAATGTTGGATTGTTGGATTGTTTGACATTGAACCAGTTGGCAGGTGGAACAATCGCTCGTCAACGAATGAATCGAGACTGGTATCCTCTCTCTATACATCCATACATTACACATCTACACATAACATATCTACAGCCGAGTCTATAGCTATAGACAGTCATATCCGGCGGGTACTGGCAATTAATAACTCGCCGGGGCCTATTAATGCCATTGTTCAGAGACGCGTGACGACGTATTAACAACTATATACTATACACTATACACATGCTACAATATACATATATATATACTGACTCCCTCTCTCTCTCTCTCTACAGAGCTAAGACCTGAGAAAATAATAAACATTTACAGTAACTGGCAAAAAAAAGACCCTTTTAGAGCACGCACGGAATGAAAACGTGACGTGTTTTCTTGCCTGGTCCCTCCTCTGGGTTTAACTCGCGGAGCGATCGGTCGATCGATTGAGTAAAAGACCGCCAGGTGATTTGAGTCCTAGTTCGGTGCAATCGCTTCTGGAAATCTATATATCGATCTCTGAGATCGATATATATGTATATATATATCTACGTAAGTATGTATGTATGTGAGTGCAGAAGGTTTTTTTATGTGCAGAGAGATTTTATCGGCAAACTGGCACCCGATGTGTTGAGCAGCTGACGGACTAAATTAGTTCGTTAGGTTTTGGCTCATTACCGAGGATTTTTAGAGCTAGAGGGGATTTTGGGTAAAGAATTGAGTAGAGAGGGGGAGGGATTTTTGGAAAAAAAAATTGGAAGGTGGGAAAATTAGTTTGAAAAAATAGAGGGAAATTTGAAAAAATTTTGAAAGGCGGGAGTTGAATTATTTTTTTTTATGGGAATTTTTTAGGGGATTTTGAAGTTATGGGAGGGTTTTGGATAGGAAATTCAGTGGAAAAGACTATAGTGAGTGAATTTTACAAAAAAAAATTCTGAGTGAGTCAATATTTGATTTGGAAGAGAAAAGGAAGAAAATTTTAAATTTTTTAAAGGAAGGAGTTGAATTAAGTTTATTGTGGGGAATTTTTAAGGAGATTTTGAGGTTATGGGAGGTTTTTAGTTAGAAAATTTAGTGGAGAAGAGAGTAGGGTAGGTAATTTTTTGGAGGAAAACTTTTGGAAAGTTTAAAAATGGGTTTGAAGGAGAAAAGGAGGGAAGTTTTTAATTTTTGAAAGGGAGGAGTTGAATTATGTTATTTATGCGGAATTTTGAAGGAGATTTTGAAGTCATCAGCGGGTTTTGGAGAAGAAATTGAGTGGAAAAGAGAGTAGGGTAGATAATTTTTTGTAGGAAAATTTTTGAAAGGTTTAAAAATGGGTTTGAAGGAGAAAAGGAGGGAAATTTCTAATTTTTGAAAGGGAGGATTTGAATTATGTTATTTATGGGGAATTTCTAAGAGGATTTTGAAGTCATCAGCGGGTTTTGGATAAGAAATTTAGTGGAAAAGAGAGTAGGGTAGATAATTTTTTGTAGGAAAATTTTTGGAAGGTTTAAAAATGGGTTTGAAAGAGAAAAGGAGGGAAATTTCTAATTTTTGAAAGGGAGGAGTTGAATTATGTTATTTATGGGGAATTTCTAAGGGGATTTTGAAGTCATCAGCAGGTTTTGGATAAGAAACTTAGTGGAGAAAAGAGTATAATAAGCAGTTTCAAAAAAAAAATTAAAAAGAGTTAAAAGTTAATTTGAAGGTGAAAAAGAGGACAAGCTTTTGGAAGGTAATTTGAATTTTTTGTGCGGAATTTTCAGAGGAATTTCCAAGTATCCGGAGGGTTTTTGGATTTATAAAATTTTCAAAAAAAAATGAATTCTGATCATACCATTACCCCCCCCCCCCCCAAATCAAATTTAATTTCTCTCCCTTCCCCTCATCTTTCCTAAAAACTCAAAAAAAAAACATCCGTCTCATAATTATGACCCAGTCTATAGACGCAATAAAAAAAATCTCCCCCCCCCCCTTTTATCGCGATCTCTCTCCATGGTCTGGGTCTTTATCAAAAAAATATGAAAAAATATCAGAATGTGTTGTATCAATTGTTAAAATATAAAGAGTAATTTTAGTGAATTACTTTATTCATCTGGAATGTCTCGAGCCGCGGACTGAGGGTCGGAGGAAAAAAAAATTCAGTAGTCAAGTTGATGATGAGCAAAATAAAGAAGAGAAGGGACATCGACCGTTTGTATTTAACTTTTTTTTATATTTATATTTACTACTGATTTCTGTCTTTATTTAATCCAGCTGTTGTATGACCGTACAGCAATAATGATAATAATAATGATGATAGCGAGTCTTTAGTTGGTTGTATTCTGAGATAATTTAGTGGTAGTGGGATGGATCTGTTTATTATTTCTCACAAATAAAGGAATTCCTATGATGGATATATAAAAGAGTTTAGTTGAGAATATAAAAATAAAGGAGTCGAGGAATAAAAATAAGTTTAATAAAATAAAATAAATGAAAGAGACGTTAATTGTCGTAATAATTGAAAAGAGTAACATATGGATTCCTTTTGATCTACACCGGTGGGAATATTTATGTATTATTTAACTTTACTTAACTCTTTTTTTAGCGAATTATGGTACGGGTGAATAATGACAATTAATTGATAATTATCATGGGGATCGCGACAATGGAAAACGGAGAGTAAATGGGCATTTATGTGCTGCTTGGGTTGGACGTTTCGTATGGGAGGTTTTTTTTTGTTGAGGATGAGAAGTTTATGATGGGAGGTTGGAACCTCGGAAGGTTAGAGTTGGCTTTCGAGAGGCTGTGAAAATTTTTACGACAATTATTGGGAAGTTTTTTTAAGTTTTGTGGGGCATTATTGTAATTTTTATTGTGACTGGTGAGAGTACTATTTTAATTTGTTTTCAATTATTTGAGAACGACAAATACTATAGCAACTACTGAACTACTATTATTGTTAAAATACTATGTCGAGTAGTGAAACTACTAAACTACTATTTTAAATGCTTAAACTACTACACTACCATGCCAAGTACTAAAACTACTTAATTACTATAAGAGTGCTCAAACTACCATGACAAGTACCAGATTTACTAAAGCATTATTTTAAATACTAAAACTACTATTCTGAATACTAAATCTTCTAAACTACTATGCCAAGTACTAAAACTACTACATTACAATGCCAAGTACTAAAAATACTATGAATACTACTAAAATACCATGCCAAGTACTAAAACTACTATGAATACTAAAAAACTACTATGCCGAGTACTAAATGTACTATTAATACTACTAAACTACCATGCAAAGTACTAAAACTACCATTAATACTACAGAAACTACAAAACTACCATGTCAAGTACTAAAACTACTATTTTACAATGCCAAGTACTAAATATACTATGAATACTACTAAAATACCATGCCAAGTACTAAAACTACTATGAATACTAAAAAACTACTATGCCAAGTACTAAATGTACTATTAATACTACTAAACTACCATGCCGAGTACTAAAACTACTATTAATACTACTGAAACTACTAAATTACAATCCCAAGTACTAAAACTACTATGAATACTAAAAAAACTACTATGCCAAGTACTAAATGTACTATTAATACTACTAAACTACCATGCCGAGTACTAAAACTACTATTAATACTACTGAAACTACTAAATTACAATCCCAAGTACTAAAACTACTATGAATACTACGAAACTACCATGCCAAGTACTAAAATTACAATAATAACTACTAAACTACCATGCCGAGTACTAAAACTACTATTAATACTACTGAAACTACTAAATTACAATCCCAAGTACTAAAACTACTATGAATACTACGAAACTACCATGCCAAGTACTAAAATTACAATAAAAACCACTAAACTATCATCAGCACTAACAAGTACTGCCAACTTCTTAACGCTACAAAACTACTGCGGCAAATACTATAAACTACTGAAACTATTATTATCAAAACTATTTTTCCGCAACAAATACCAAAGTACTATCAATACTTTTAGCTAATCGTAATTTTTGTATAAATACTAAACTACTATACTGCTATGCCAAGTACCATAACTACTAAATTACTCCGTCGAGCACAAAACTACCAAACTACCATTACAACTACACCCAATACCAATATTTGCCAATGACCAAACTACTATGACCCTACTCACCCACCCAAGGTCACTGACCCCCCCCCCTTCCCTCAGAATGGCCGTATCCCATAAAAAACAAAACCTTCATTCCCAATCGAGCAGTATCTCAACTCACCATCGCTTCTAACCCCTCTCACACACCAACGATCACCCATCAACGGCATCGCCATTTCCATCGCCATCACCGCCACTGCATCATTCCATTCTACTTATAAATACTCCTCAAGTAATGACAGGAAAACTGCCTACACACTGCACTCCGACAGACACCCCCCCCCCTCACCCCCCCTGCCCCTCCACTAGAACCATCCCCCCTTCCGAGCGCTCATTTCTAAACCATCAGCGCCTGGGTTCTATCATCTCTTCTGATAAATCCTCTCGCTTTGAACATCAAACTGTGCAACAATCAAACAACCTTTTAAATACTTTAAGATCCATAAAATAAAAGCCTAGATCTGGATCTGAATTACAAACAAAAGACCATTTTTTATAAAACTAAAAAAGTAAAATGAGTGCGTGAGTGAGTGACTGAATCTTCTGTTTCATTCTCTGTCGTACCTCGACATTTAATGTAAATATGTTCATATCGATGTTTAAAATCACAAGTTTTATAATTTATATAAATAACGTATGACTTCCAGGGGGGAGGGAAAGGGAGAGGGAAACGTGAGCTGTGGAGCGGATCAGTTTTAGCGCGAAGAAACTCACGACCGATTACAATCATCGTTGGTCGTTGGTTGGTTTGTTGTTTCGGATCGGTGGTCAGACGAGTGCGTCCACGCGTGACCCCTCCGTGTGTTACAACTCGACTCCTGGACTCCCCGACTTCATACGGCGGCGGAGATTACAATTAAAGATGTTGAGTGAGCGAGGAATAATTGTTGAGTATGTGAAGATGGGTTTATTGAGTACGAACTAA
Organism: Microplitis deprimator; assembly: GCA_964016945.1. Lineage (NCBI taxonomy): Eukaryota > Metazoa > Arthropoda > Insecta > Hymenoptera > Braconidae > Microplitis > Microplitis deprimator. The sequence goes on from OZ024713.1 coordinate 1,827,682, forward strand.
ATGAGAGACCGGTGGTGGGAATATATTATTTTATGTGTTTATTTGATTATTTCTGTGCTAGCAGTGATCCTAAGACATTTGAAAGACTTGGACACTGGTCAAATACTCCGAAAATGCTGGAGGGGACTTTGGTTGGGCGCCAGCTCCTGGGCGCGAATGCAAGACCTTCTAGATACTGAGGGTTTCGATTGATTTTAAGTCTAGGGGGACTTTTATTGGTGAGTTTCGAGAATAAGTGAAGCTGTTGGTAGGCTTAAACCTACTGTAGGTGCTATAGGTCACTTTTAAGGCGATCCTCAATTTTAGATTCATGATCCGGGTGGTATTAATGCTATTTGAGATGAACTTGAAGCTTGAGTTTGTGATCCTGGTAACCTTAAGCCATTTCTGGGCAGTCCTTAATTTTCAATTTATGGTCTCGATGACCTTAATGCTATTTTAGGTGGACCAGGAGCTTAAGTTAATGATCTTAACGTCCTTAAGCCATTTCTGGGTGGCCCTCAATTTATAATTTAAGATTCCGATAACCTCAATGCTGTTTCAGGTGGACCTAAAGCTTAAGTTCATGATCTTAATGACCTCAATGCTATTTGTTATAAATCGCAAGCTTTAGTTAGTGATTCAGATGACCTTGAGGATTTTTCAGAAAGACCTACTACACTTACTACATCAACAAGAGAGCTTGAAGTTTTTATTGACGCTCTTGGTAGACCTATAGGTTTTATTAACGAACCTGAAGCTCAGATGAGTGGTCCTCATAGCCCTTAATCTGACATTACAAGTATTTAAGCCACAGAAATCGAATCTTAAGCTCCTCATCGAAGATATCAAAGGGCCCATGAATATTTGAGGGCTCAGTGTTAAATAATTGACCTTCAGGTTAAAAAAATGATCCTAGTAACCCTCAAAGTCTATAAAATGACCCTTATGCTTCTTAGGTTTCTGTCAATGGACCTTACAAAGTTAACCTAGTAGCCCTCAAGCTCAAACTAATGAACCTTAAGACTCCATAATGTCATTTTTTGAATCCCTTCTCACTTTTGTCAATGAACTTTAAGGTCTGTATATAATTCTTGAAGGCCCTTAGATTTCTACTAATGGACCTAGAGCTCCATGAACTGATTTGGACCTTAATCACCACCTCAAGGATTCTAATCACCTCAACCTTATTCCCAACAATCTAATGACAGAAGCTTCTAACAATAGACCTCAAGCCCTCAATCTCAGTCCTTATTGCCCTTACCCTAACGGACCTTAATATTTCGATCGTTAAAATTTGACTTTATTTCAATCAACAAAATTTCAAAAATTCATAACTCACGACCTTATGAACATTTCGACCTTATACTGGCCTATTTTAAAGGTCAAAAATTTTCTTCTCTCTTTTCCTTTTCAAACTTTAAAAATTCATAACTCGGTTCCAAATCAAAATTAAGGGCCCGCCGACGTCTCATTTAAAAGCTAAGGCTTTTGGCTACAAATCGCCATACACAAGACCGACGCCCTATGATTTGGTTTCGAGATATCGAACTCTGAAGTCATGACGAAAATTTCTACTGTAAGTAAAAAATAAAAAATAATGATAATAATAATAATGAATGCCCACATATTTAATGAAATAAAATAATTTTCTCAGAAGACATGATAATTCAATATTCCCGTCCGCTCATTGTCTTTTTATATTTTTATATCCCAACATAAACAAGAAATCTTTCGAATGGAAATTATTACGCGCTAACTCTAGTTATTTATTATTATTGTTTTTTTTTTTCCTGTTTAGTGACTAGTGAGTGAACAGATGAGGACAATAATATATATAATAATCGAGAGTAGGAACAATCAGGTTAAATCTTTTTGTTTCTTCAGATTATTTTTTAGTCACGGAGTCACGCGCAATAACTGTTCACTTATTATTTGTCATTGTCTTTTTTAATACACTACTGTTATTACTTTTAGACGATAATTATCTATAGTAATTGATTATTATTACTGTAATTATTATCATTTATAAATATGTGTGAAATTTAAGTGAAAGTTCTTTTTTATGTTTTTTTTTTTTTGTAAACTGACATTTTTGAGGTCAACTTTAAAATTCGGAATCTTGGAGAGTAATTACGGAATCGGGATCATGGGAAGTAAATTTTAGCTGGCAGACGCATTTTTTGAATGACATGAGTATGGGCTTGATTTGAGTTGGTCATAAATTGGGAAGTGAGAGGGAAAATTTTAAACTGTTGGATCATGGGGTCAATTTTGGGATATAAGAGGCGATATCTCGGAAGCTTTTGATCGGATCGAGATTAGGTTCGGATAAAAATTGTAGCTGGAGGTCTAAGCTTCGAAATGAGACCTTGAGTGAAGCTCAATATTGATAAGTTTGAAAGTTATGAATTTTTAAAGTTTGGAAATCGAATTTGTCTTTTTTTCTTCGAACATTGTGATTGTTTTGAATAATCGATATCTCGGAAGCTATTGGTCCAGGATCAAAATGTTTCATACAAAAGTTGTAGTTAAAGAACCCTTTTTTAAAATGAGCCAAATCTCGTTTCTTAATTTCGATTTTTCCAAAAGTTATGAATTTTCAAAGTTTTAAATATAAATAATTAGTGAAAAATTCAAAATTCGTTCTACTGTTTCTATGTAAATAAGCTGATTTCTCAGAAACTATTGATCCTAGATCAAAATGCTTCCTGCAAAAATTGTAGCTACAAGTCTCTTCTTCAAAATGAGCCCAACCCCATTTCTTAATTTTAATTTTATCCAAAGTTATGAATTTTTTAAGCCTCAAATAATTTCTACGATTCAAAAATTTGAATTTTCACTAAAAACCCGCGGTTTCAAAATTCAGTATCTCAAAAACTAATGACCGGAAGTCCTCGACTCAAAAATAAAAATCGTACCTTAGTCCCCTTTATCCACTTCTCCAACAAAATTACATCTACTAAAATTTTACCAAAAGTTATAAAGAATTTTCCCGCAAAAATTTCAAAATTTTTAATTTCAAAAATTTTCATTAACCGAATCTTCAATTAAAATTTCTTAGAACCCGAAAAAAACTTCTACGATCCCAAAGCCACATCTTCAAGGTCTAAAAAAAAAATTACCCCCTTCATTAAATAGTCGGTGAACCCGAGAAATAAAATGAAGTCTCTGATTCCGCGGATTTCTTCACATTCTCGCGTATACTCATTTATAAAAAATATATAAAACTATTATTTCACAGTAAAGGTCAATCCATGTCCGTGACTGGTAATTTTCTTTCTCGATTCAAGGACAACTATCTTTATAAAAAAGTTTAAAATAGTTGAGAGTTTGCGAATAAGAAAGCAGTTGCAGGAGCAGAAGAACAGAAGCAGAAGTAGAAGCTAAAGTTGAAGCAAAAGCAAAAGCAATAAAACTAAAGGGATTCCCTTATAACCTTCGTATCGCGAATGTAATGACAATCTACCGCAAAGTAATTTTAACAGAAAGCGCATACTCGCCCAACTTTTATCATCCTCATTATTATTATTTGTATTTTTTTTTGCCATTAGAATCGTACGTAAAATCTGAAATGAGAAATGAGAAAGATTTGAAAATATTTATTTATTTTTTTTTATTCAAATTCTCATTTCTATTTTTTTTTTTTTTTTTGGAAATTCATAAAGAGAAATTGGTGGAGTCATGAAGCTAGTGGATGATAATTATTTTCTAAAAGTGATTGGAAAGAGAAAAAAGCGGAAAATGGGAAAATTTTTTTGGGTATGAGAATTGGGAGATTGATAGGGAGGAAGTGTTGATGAGAAATTGATGGAGTTGGAGTAAAAATTGTAGCTGAAATTAGGAGCTTTAAAATGAGACCTTGGACGAAGCTTAATGTTGATAACTTTGGAAGTTATGAATTTTTGAAGGTGAAATTGGAAATTCGGAAGTTGGATTTTTGGAATATATATGAATCTATATAAGGCGATATCTCGGAAAGTATTGATCATATTTTGATTTGTTCAAAATGAAAATTGTAGCTGGAAGTCTAAGCTTTGAAATGAGACCTTAAATGGCCCTTAGTATTGATAAGTTTAAAAGTTATGAATTTTTAAAGCTTGAATTCAAAAATCTGGAGGATGTATGGATTTTTGGAATATATATGAATCTATATAAGGCGATATCTCGGAAAGTATTGATCAGATTTTGATTTGGTCCAAATGAAAATTGTAGCTGAAGGTCTAAGCTATGAAATGAGACCTTAAACGGCCCTTAGTATTGATAAGCTCAAAAGTTATGAATTTTTCAAATTTTAAAAGAAAGATATGATAAAAAATTGTATTGTTCAAAATTTTAAAAACTGACTTCAAAATTCCTTATCTCGAAAACTATTGATTGAAACCAAATCGAGCAAAAATAAAAATTTTAGTTTAAGCTCTGAACTTTACACCGAGACCTCAAACGTCCCTTAATATCCATACCTACAAAAGTTGTCAATTTTCAAACTTCAAAAAATTATTTCCCAAATTTCAAATTTCCATTTTCATAAAATTCCCCCATTTTCTCTCTGGTTAACAAGCTACCGTCTTCTAAAAATTACAAATTTCTGATCCTTTACCCCCCCCCCCCCTCCCCCATGTTCTTCATATTTAAATAAAAATAAAATCCGCGGGAAAAAATAAAATTCAAATAATAATTTGGTAGAAAAGCTAAAAGTAATAATAATAATTGTCATATATTATGAATGTAGCCTTATAAATAATAGTGAAAAGGTAAAGAAAATGCCTGAAGGTAAGCAGTTAGTTACCAAATGTTCACACGGTCTATGAAAACGTTTTGACCCGCGAGTTTGCCGAGACTGTGAATACGAAACTGACCAAATCAACAACTATAACACTGAGTGCTGAGTAAAACCGAGTGTTTATCTTATGAATACCTAAATCCACCTACTCTGTTGCTCCATTATATTATAATTTACTTACCAATGTTATAATTACAATTTCTGAGGGTAAATCCAACTATGAGTTGGCCCCAACCTCTGTCTCGATCTCCGACTTCGCGAATTATACATCGCGACTTCTGTTCTATTACTGCAATGTCTACATTTAAACAAGTAACTGAGTAATAATCTAACTGTGTTCACTATTACATGACATAACATAAGAGCATGTGAATAAATTTAATTTTATTTCGGGTCCGGGCTACTGAGCACTCGAGCGCTCGCTAGATTTCAACCTGGACCCGGACTTGGACCTGAAGTTGGATAGACTAAAGCGAGCAAGTTTTTAAACCATGTTGTTGCTCTCACGAATACGTCATATATTTATGTTGAATTTTATGAAAATATGAAAATTTTAATTTTTGGAAAATCATTTTTTTTTTAATTTAAAAATTGATAACTTTTGAAGGGATTGATATTAAGGGCCGTCTAAGGTCTCATTTCAAAGCTTAGTCTTCCAGCTACAATTTTTATCTAGACAAAATCAAAATCTGATCAATAGTTTCCGAGATATCGCCTTATATAGATTCATATATATTCCAAAAATCCATCTTCCGAATTTTCTAATTCCACCTTCAAAAATTCATAATTTGCAAACTTATCAATATTAAGCTTCGTCTAAGGTCTCATTTCAAAGCTTATACCTCTAGCTACAATTTTCCTTTTTACCCAACCAAGATCCGACCCTTAGTTTCTTAGATATCGTCCTCCATAACTCCAATTCCGACTGTTCTAAAATAAAAAGTTAACCTGTTTTCGAAATCCAATTATTATTATCATTACAATTAAAATTATTTAAGTGAATATCAATCATTTCCGACAAATAGCGCAATTGTTTGCTGACATAATGATGCGTGTAATGCAACAGAGGCTGCAATTGTAAAAACAAACTCTCAAGCGTGCGGGAGAGGGAGAGAGAGAGGGAAATGAACGGTCCATAAGAGAATGGGATTGTATATTGTCCAGCCAATCAAATCGATCTGACCATCCAGTCATTTTACTCTGCCCAATCATCGCATCTCCCGATACTAGAGCAACTAATTCATCGTACCCTCAACCGGTTTAATAATTCAATCTTTAATTACTCCCTTTTAAAATCAACAACTCAAAATCTTATCGTCATTAAGCCTCATACTTAGTCTCAACTTATTCCCCAGATTTTTCTCTACAATTTTCACTACCATGCGATCGATTTCCGGCCGTAACTTCTCCGGATATCGTGATTTGAAACTCGACTCCAAATTTCGAAATTCGTATTTTTTAAGTTTTTAATTTTCTTTAATTTTTTTTTTATACAAAAAATAAAAATTAAGAAACGGGGGTGTGCTTATGTTTTAGATCAGACTTTTGTCGATTTCTAGACCACCCATTTGATTAATTTTTGATGAATACTTTTCGAGATACTGATGAGCAAAGACAGCGACCATCGAGTTATCGGTACTTGAGATATTTTTTTAAAATTAAAAATTTATGAGCCGAGTGTTTTTAAGTGAGCACACGAATCGATAGTTAAGTGCAAGTGGTAACTTAAGTAGTAAGTAGTGAGGAGAGAGGGGGAGGGGGGAGAAGAGAGGAAGAAATAAAGCAGGAAGAATAAAGAGGGCAGAGTTTAGTCGGGAGTAAGTGAGTTGGGATGTCCACTTATGGTTGTTGTGTATCGCTCGAGTGAGTTTTCGAATGGAATTTCTTATTCACCGACATCTGCGTCTCTTTCGTTTCCTTTTTCGTGGGACTTACAACTTTTACAACTTACATGTTATGTCCCCCTTTTTTATTTTATGCTGACGACTCTGTCCCCTTGTCTTAGTTCGCCTCTTACTCGCGACTCCAACCGACGGTGACGGTTCTTTTAATTCCTTGTATTGTCATTTTATGGGGTGATAGAGGTGACTTAATAATCTACTGACTCTAGACAATGTTTTTTTTTTTTCGGGGACCATTTTACCCATAAAAGAATTTTTTGAATTTTAGTAAAATTTTGGGTTCACTTTTATTGTAAATGAAAATTTTTATGGGTTCATTTTACCCTGGGACGTAAAATAATTTTAAGGTCAAATTTTGATAATTTTATTTTTTTTTTGGGACCATTTTACCCATAGAAGAATTTTTTGGATTTTAAAAATATTTTGAGTTTCACTTTTACTGTAAATAAAAATTTTTATGGGTTCATTTTACCCTGGGTTTTACAAAAACATTTTTGAAAATTTTGTTAAAATTTAAAATTTTTTTTTAATTTTTGAAAAATTTTTATTGGCTCATTTTGTCCACGTGAATTTTATTCTTTTTTATTCTGTCCTAAAAAATATTTTTGGCCCATTTTTCCCATAAGTGAAAATTTTATCCCAAAAAAGAAAATTTCGTTAAATTTTTTTTTTCAAAAATATGGGAGTCAACTTTACCCCATAGTATAAAAAAAAAATTCGATCCATTTTACCCCGTATTGAAAAAAATGTTTTTGTCTTCATTTTAACAAAAAAATTAAATTAGTCGCCATTTTTATTTTACTTTTTTTCTGACACCTCAATATACATATAGATATACATATATATATATATATATATATATATATATATATATATATATATATAGATATTTATAGCAGCACATACAAATACTATAATTATTAGCCACAAATAAATGATTTATTTGTAGCAAAGAACCCGAATTTCCGACAAATAACTGACAACATTGTCGCTACTAAATACTAAATATACATTTCAAACACAAATATACATATATATACATGCGGATATTGAATTTCATAAAATCTAAAACAGCCGGCATATATTTATTGTATTTATTTGGCTGGTATTTGTTTAGTACTTTGAACTATACCGCGCTCCTAAAAATTTTTAAAAATGCCACATAAATTTTAATTTTTTTAATTACTCAGTAATTACACGGAAAAAACAGAATATTAAAAATTAATAAATAATAGTAAAAAGTGGAATCTGTTATCAATAATTAGTACTATTATGTACTTAATGCAAAGTAGTTTACTAATTTTTGTAGATTCCTAAAAACTACTATCAATTATTTCAAAAAGTAAGCAAATATTATTACTTTTAGGGGTAATACGTGACTTATTAGTGAAAATTAATTAATTGATGGCATAATCTATTAAAAAGTAATGATTGGTCAAATTAACAATTGCTATCTTAGATACTGAGTTTTCCAGCCGAAAATTGCAAAAGTTCCTAACTTTTATTTTATAAATTCGATCTCACTGATCAATTATTAGCTTAAGATATCATTTATCCATCATTATAAATTAACTTACAATATGCATGAATCGAATAAGTGATAAATTAGTATATACTAGATACTGATTTTTTGCTCATAAAAATACCGAAAATTTTTAACTCTTATTTTATAAATTCTATCCCATTGACTAATAATTAATATAAAATGTTATTTATTCGTTATTATAAATTAATTTATTATATACATATATCGAAAAAGTGGTAAAAAATAAGATGAAAAATTAGTATACTAGATCTTTATATATTAATATGTACGTTTACTAATTTTTCGGTTCCTCATTTTTTAAATTTTTCTATGTATATTTGAATAGTAATAACTGTAGATACCAATTTATCGATTCTTTTTCATATTAATTTGAATATACGAAATTACAAATTTTGCTCTTCTATGTGTATCAAATTTAAATATAAATAATAGCCATTTTGTAATATATATAATGATCCTGGTTTGATATAAGTATCGAATATACTAATTTCAAGTCGAAAATAAACTACAAACTATTTAAATTCTGAACATCATTTTTTTCCGTGTACTCCTCTAATAGCGTTTGGAAATTTACGAGTTTTTCGAAAAATTCGAATGATTGTTAAGTTTTCGAGTTATTCGTAAATTTTTACATTATTTGATACAAATGTTTATATTCAATTCTATTTTCGAATAAAAAAATTTTATCTTACAAAAGATAAAATAATCAAAATTCATTGTAATTATTTGAAAATTCACTAATAATTCGAATTTCAAAATTTGACGAACAATTAGAATCTTTTAAATGATTCCAAAATTTACGAATTCGATTTTTTGAATCCTCCAAAAATTTACAAATACCGAGAATTTACGAATTTTTGAAAAATTCGACTGTTTAAAATTTAATAATAATTCGAAAATTATCGAATACTTAGAAAATTTACAGACATTTCGAAAAATTCGAGTCCGAATAATTCCAAAATTAGAATTATTTGCATCCCATTAAATATACAAAAAAAAAATTTCTAACCTTAAAAAATTTTTTCCAAAAACAGAAAAAAAATTTCAAAACTGAAAAATTTTTTTCCTACCCGAAGAAAATTTTTTATTTGCCAAATCATCGCAAAAAAAATTTCTTATGCCAAATAAAAATTTTTACCGCCATGAAATTTTTTTTTTGTACAAATTTTTAACCCGATGGTATTTTTTTCTACTCCACTAATTCCGAAATATTTCATAAAAAATATCAATGACTACAACTACAGGTCTACATATACCATAAATATAATTCCATGTCCATCTTACCCCTCCCTCTCCCCCCTTATTCCCCGAGCCTTTGAAAGGGCCATGACATTGACATCCAATATCTAAACATTATTATTATATCCCAATCAATTAACCATCATCTACATTCCGCTTCTCCTCCCCCTGCCTCCTTTCCCTAAAAATCCCCCTAATGCTTCGAAATAATAACAATTGTAACGACATAACAAAACAGCTGGCGTAATCCTCCTTACCCGACTTACCCATAATTCCCATCAGCAAACAGGTGGATGACTACCTGTTTCTTTTATTCCCTCCTCCCCTTCTTCTCCTTTCCTTCTCTTAAATAAATTTAAAAAAACCTTTAAGGCAATTTTTCATTCTCGCTCTTAAAAATTTTCTATCATTAAATAAATATTTTTTTAAATCCATTTCCGGCCTTTACTGAACGTAGAAAAAGCCAATCAATCAAATTTTACTTTAAAATTATTTTTATTAACAACAGAAATAAAAATGGCGGGAATTAAAAAAAAACGCGGGAATTTTAAAAAATTCAAATTTTAATTTTAATTATCAGGATTTTAGTACTGGATAAAGTAGTAGGTGAGTAAACAAATATATGTTGTATATATTTGTTGTATATTTTATAAAATATGAAGATAATAAGGAGACTAATTACAAAGTAATGAACAATGAGTGTTGTGTTGAGTTAAAATTTATCGGGATTTATTTTCAATTAAGACCTTGTAAGATGCTTCGAAAGACCCATTATAGGGCGGATATAAGACTTAAGTACATGTAGATTATTAATTATTATTATTATGATAATTAGAGGGGGGAAGGGAGAAAGGAGGAAAAGTACGACTTGGGTTTGTTTGGGAGCCGATATCTTGGGAAGTTGAGCTGGAAAATAGATCGATAGGGGGGTTGGGAGATCGAGAAAAGTCTGGAGAAGATGTTGGGAGGGGTGAAAATTTTGAGTTTTGATTTTGGTGGAGGGTATGAATTTTTTTAAAGTGAGAGGAAAAGTTTGAGGGGTTTTGCATTTTTGGGTGTGTAAGTTTGGAGGTCAATAGCTAGGAAAGTATTGACGGGATGTTGATTGGGTTTAAATGAAATTCGTAGAGAAAAGGATGATCTTCAAAATGAGACCTTGGACGGAGCTCAATATCAATAATTTCGGGAGTTATGGATTTTTAAAGTTTAAAAAATAATTAAAAACCAAAAATTTGAATTTTTAGTAAAAAAGACGCGCGTTAAAATTCGATATCTCGGAATCTATTGATCGGAAGTTGAACATGTAAAAAGGAAAATTGTAGTGCAAAGTCTCAGCTTTCAAACGAGCCCAATCCAGGGTCTTAATCACCGTAAGTTCAAAAGTTATGAATTTTTTAAAAAATTATTCGAATTCTTTTTGTAAAAAAATTAGAATTTTTAGTCCTTAAAAAATATATCCATCTATATGAGCCGATATCTCAGAAGCTATTGATCCTAGATAAAAATTTTTGTAACAAAAATTGTAGCTAAAAGTCCAATCTTTCAAACGAGACCAATCCCGTCCCTTAATTACAATTCTAAAAAAAGTTACGAATTTCCAAAGTTTAAAAAAAAATTCCACAATAAAAATTTTCCATTTTTATTTCAAAGTTCGATATCTCGAAACCTATTGGTCGAAACTCAATCACTGACCAGTGAAAATTGTAGCCCAAAGTCTCAGCTTTAAAATGCACCCAATCCCGTTCCTTGATCTCTCACAGTTTTTCCGCAGTAAATTTAAAAAGTTACTCTAATAAAAATGCAGCTCATAGATCAATGGGCAGTAATTATCGTAACTTAATTATCCCTCTTCTGATCCTTAAAATTTAATTCCTCTCCCCCATGTAGCCCCGACAAAAAGTCTGTGCTTGCTACAAGTAACCCATTACCTCTATTGAGTCTCGGAATGGCCTTTACGCGTAAGGTTGTTACCTTTCTTAAAGTATTCTGCAGCAGCGCCATCCCCTAGTTGAACCCATCCCCTCTTTGGTTAATTTCCACCCTCTAGCTTCCAACTGCAGCCCCTGTAACCTTCAACACGCCCTCCACACATTGCAGAACCCTCTAGCCTCATGAAATTGCGACATTCCGCGCGAAAACGCCGAAACTATTTGACTCTGTAATTTGTGATTGTAGTTTATTGCGCGGATGGACCTGATGCACGCGTTAACTCCTCTCTCCACCCACTAACACCCCCTCTTCTCAACCCTCTTTTAGTTGTCTGTCTCGGTCTATTTCTATTTGTCGTAATTCTACTCGCTCTAATTTCAAACTCTTGCATCTGAATATGCCCAAGTTAAATTTCATAGTAAAGAGATTTAAATTCCCCAGCTACTAGTTTAATGTTTATTTCATTTACTCGATTATATATATAGATTATACGACCTTATTTAATCACCAGAGTAATTAATTATTCATTTATTTTTCATTTTTTATTTTTTAATTTACTTTTTTTATTTATAACTTTAGGGGATACTGAGATGAGGAAATGGGAAAGAGGTGAGAGAAATGAGAAGACTTTGGGCTAAAATTTTTATTTTTTAGTGATGGAGATTCGACCAATGGCAGTCGAGATATCGAATTTTGAAATGAAATTTCAGATTTCTTGGTACAGTTTTTTTTTTTAAACTTAAAAAATCCATAACTTTTGAAGTTATGAAAATTAAGACTCGGTCTAGGTCTTGGTTGAAAGATTGGGCTTTTAGCTAAAATTTTTATTTGAAACATTTCGGTCTAAGATCGATAGATTCTGAGATATCGAATTTTTAAACGGTGCTCTTTTTACTGAAAATTCAAATTTAAATTTCGCGGTTTTTTTTTATAAAACGTTAAAAATTCGTAACTTCTCAAGTTATAAAAATTGAGAGCCGTTTTAGGTCTCGTTTAAAAGATTGGACTTTTAGCTACAATTTTTGTTTGGAAGATTTTTATCTAGAGTCAATAGTTTCCGAGATATCGAATTTTTACACTGCGCGCTTTTCACTGACAATTCAAATTTAAATTTCGCGGTTTTTTTTATAAAACTTTAAAAATTCATAACTTTTTAACTTTCCAATATTAAGAGCTACTCAAGGTTTCGTTCAAAAGATTAGACTTCCGGCTACAATTTTCATTTGAAAGATTTTGATCTAGGACCAATAGAAAATGAGATATTAAGTTTTTAAAACGCGCTCTTTTTACTGAAAATTCAAATTTAAATTTCGCGGTTTTTTTTATAAAACGTTAAAAATCCATAACTTTTGAAGTTATGAAAATTAAGACTCGGTTTAGGTCTTGGTTGAAAGATTGGGCTTTTAGCTAAAATTTTTATTTGAAACATTTTGGTCTAAGATCAATTGATTCTGAGATATCGAATTTTTAAACTGGGCTCTTTTTACTGAAAATTCAAATTTAAATTTCGCGGTTTTTTTTTATAAAACGTTAAAAATTCGTAACTTCTCAAGTTATAAAAATTGAGAGCCGTTTTAGGTCTTGTTTAAAAGATTGGACTTTTAGCTACAATTTTTGTTTTAAAGATTTTTATCTAGAGTCAATAGTTTCCGAGATATCGAATTTTTGAACCGCGCGATTTTTACTGAAAATTCAAATTTAAATTTCGCGGTTTTTTTTTTCAAAACTTCAAAAAATCATAACCTCTAAAGTTATGAAAATTAAGAGCCGTTTTAGATCTCATTTGAAAGTCCAGACTTCCAGCTACGATTTTCATTCTCAAGTGTTCAACCTTCGATCACAAGCTTCCGAGATATCGACACCTGAATCCACGAACTCGTACGAAAAATAAATTCGTGTAGAGAAAAAAAAAAAATTACCTTGAAATTGACTCAGTCAAGTGAGGAGTGAAAAAAATATATAAGAGGGAGCCTAGGAGTCAAAGTGAAAGTATATAACCCGTAACTAATTGCAATAGTCGATTAAAACCCACCAGCCGAAACTAAGTGTATTAATTATCGATATAAAATAACTTAAAATCACCTGTATCGCTAATTATTTTCATACCTACCGGAAGTCCATTTCATACTTAACCATCTCACAGACCCATTTTTTTACAATAATTAATTTATTACGTCAAATAACTACCAATTAGCCATGACCTTCAACCAAAATCCTCTCTCTTATTTCGATCTTCGGTACAAAAAAATTCATTGCTGCCAAAATAATTTTTTTTTTTTAATTTTGATTCGCTGATTTTTTAAATTAGACGTCAACGTTTCCAAAACATACCCATAATGACTTTCTAGCTCAATCACTACTAGAGTTATAAGCATTCGAATTCAAAATCGCGAGTTTGACTATGGAACGCGATATCTCGGGTTCTAATTATCGTAAAAAATTCTTTGAGGGCTCAAAATACTTGGGGCAGTTTCTAAGATCGAGGCAAAGTACCAAAATAACCTTAGAAAATTTTTCTGGGGCCTGAGGAATTTTTCAAGTTGAAAAAATTAATTCGCGGTTTTTCGCGGATCCGTTTCACGGCTTCTAGAAGTCTAGGGACGGGGAGAAAAATTTTTTCATGGTTGGGGGAGGGTGGGGAGAGGTTTTGAGAGAATATCTGAGGCATTTTTTCAAAGAGATAAATTTTTAAAGTTTGGAAAAGAAATTGAAAAGTTAAAATTCGTGAGATTTTTTAATTATGCGGAAAATAAAAAAAGTTTTGGTGATAAATAATTAAAATGGATGTTATTATATATATAAGAAAATGTTTTAGTGTCGTAGGTATTAAATAATTGTACTTAATAAATTAAAGCTGTTTTATGTTAAAAGATTCGGTGGCATCTGTTTCTAATTACCGGTTAATGGCCACAGTTTGTTACTTTATTTTGTTTTATTGTCCTTCTGTTACTTAAGATAGAATAATGCGATCTAGTTACAATAAATCTATTTATTATTCGATTTATTTAGCAACAGCAATTTTTTTTGTCTAAAATTTTTGCTAATTTCATTGTTTGTAACTTTGAAAATTCATAACTTTGTTTTAAATCAAAATTAAGGAACGGGGTAGGGCTCATTTTGAAGAAGAGACTTGTAGCTACCACTTTTGTAAGAAACATTTCGATCTAGGACCAATAGTTTCTTAGATATCGGCTTATAAGACATAAATATTCAGCTGAATTTCGAAATTTGGATTTTAAATTTTTCCAGTGACTTTAAAAATTCATAACTTCTTCAGAAATGAAAATTCCGAGTCAGTCTTGGTCTCATTTCAAAGACAATACTTTTAGCTACAACTTTCATTTCAACATAAATCCACTTCCGGTGATTATTTTCCTCGATATTAAATTCCAAAGCCCACGATAAAAAATAATAAAATCCCACCCCCATTTGATACTTTGTTAATATAAAATATGACCTTTTAACACTTGTCGTCCCTGAAAATGTACTAATACACTTTTGGTGTATCTTAGGGGGCGTTGGGGTATAATAGTGAAGACAGGGTGTGTTTAAAAGGGGTAAGCCGATGGATACAGGGACATAAACATAAATTATCAGCTGGTAATTACCATAATACTTAGTCGGTACTTTTCCTCTAGCTGTTGGTTCTGAGGATACGATGTAAGAGGGTTTTCTGATGTAAGGGGGTCCACCACTTGCAATGAAGGTCGCGAGACACAATGGAATACTACCCACTTTATAATTGTTATATACATTCCATTAGCGTAATTGCTGAATTAAGACTAAAACTCAGACCAACACTTTTACCTTAAAACTCTGTCCGACCACCTCCACAATAATAATTAACATTATTTTACTTTCTCAAGACTACTACGCCGAATTCTTACTTCGTATGTAGAGCAACTGCCTAGTCAATATGACGCGCGGGGTCCGCGGTTCGAATCCGGTCCTCGGTATTTTTTTATTTTTTCAGCTTCAAAAATCAATATCTCGTAAACTATTGATTTTGGACTGAAATGTTTCTTACAAAAATTGTAGCTAAAAGTCTCTTCTTCAAAATAAGCCCTACTCCGTTCCTTAATTTTAATTTTAAAAAAAGTTATGAATTTTTAAAGACACTTTGGGAATCAAAAATCGAGAATTCAAATTTCGTTCATATATTTCTATCGATACAAGCCGATACCTAAGAAACTATTGGTCCTAGATCAAAATGTTTTCTACAAAAATTGTAGCTACAAGTCTCTTCTTCAAAATGAGCCCAACCCTGTTTCTTAATTTTAGTTTTACTCAAAGTTATGAATTTTTTAAACTTGAAAAAAAAATTATCAATCAAAAATTAAAACTTTTATTTGAAACGAGTGACTTCAAAGTTCGATATCTCGAAAACTATTGACCAGGCTTCAAAAATTTCCTTACAAAAATTGTAGCTAAAGGTCTAACCTGCAAAACCCACCTGACCCCGTTCCTTAATTTCAATATCCAAAGAAGTTATAAATTTTTAGTTCCAAAATCAAAACCCAAATTTCAAATTTCTCTTAAATCCCCGCCATCACAAGCCGATATCTCGAAAACTATCTACCAAAATTCTATGACACATTAATAAAAATTGTAACCCAAAGTCTCAAGTTCAAATTGCGACCCATATCGCCCCTTAATCCCAATAACTTTACTTCTTATAATTTTTAAAAGTTTCTAAGAAAATTTCTCCTCCGAATTTATTTTCAACCCCAACCCCAACTAATATTTTATTTCCGACATTTTAATTTACACGATACATTAGCATAAAAATTTTCAATCAGTTAAATGCTTGATATTTATATATTTCCGTATCCGTAAACAAAATAAATAAAATTACCGGGAGTGCGAGTCTAGATAACTCGTAAGTAAGTAAGGGGTAATATTAAATAAAAAAAAAAAAAAAAAATGAAATAGTAAAAGAGGTTAAAATAGTAGTAGAAAGTGGTAGTTAAAAGTTACAAGACGATTCGTTGAGTAATCCCAGAGCGTTTGTTGAGTCTTGGAAATGGGAATCGTGAACGGTGTGATAATTGTCGTGCAGTTGTCGTAATGACAATTTTCATCCTCCCGTCATCCTTACTCTCGACTATGACGATTTAGACACGACTAAGATGGAGACGAGGATTCAGATCAAGATGCAGACGATTCTTGAACCCGCGGGGCAGGGAAGGGGAGGGGATGAAAATGGAGGTGCCAGGGGCTGGGGGAAAACGTTTAAGGGTGACGGTAATTACCCTATTGCATCTGCAGTGTCATTGGGGATCTGCGTTGCAAGTTATGACAATCTGATAAATTTTCTGTTTTTTTTTTTTTTGGAATTAAAATTTTTTTTTTACTTTTTGGGAAATTTTAGTAAAATGAGGGAACGGAAAAAATTTTTAGGTTTTAGTTGATGGAGTTTCGATCACGATTTCGAGATATCGCATTTAAAAGCGCGGTTTTTTTTAGTGAAAATTCAAATTTTTTGTTAATTTTCTTTTAAACTTTGGTAATTCATAACTTTTCAAGTTATATAAATTAAAAATCGTGTTAGGTCACGTTCGAAAGATTAGACTTTTGGCTACAATTTTTGTTCAAAAGATTTTTATCTAGGATCAATAGTTTCTGAGATATCGAATTTTTGAAGCGCGCGCTTTTTACTGAAAATTCGAATTTAAATTTCGCGGTTTTTTTTATAAAATTTCAAAAATTCATAACTTTTTGAGTAATGAAAATTAAGATTTCTATTAGGTCACGTTCAAAAGATTGGACTTTTGGCTACAAATTTAATTCGAAAGATTTTTATCTAGGATCAATAGTTTCCAAGATATCGAATTTTTAAACCGCGCGCTTTTTACTGAAAATTCAAATTTAAATTTCGCGGTTTTTTTTACAAAATTTAAAAAATTCATAACTTTTAAAGTTTTCAATATTAAGAGCTATTCGAGGTCTCATTCAACAGATTAGACTTCCAGCGACAATTTTCCTACACACCCTATCAACTTTCGACTGCTACTTTCCTCATAAATTCGAATTTACCGCCTACATTTTCAAAAACTCAAAAAAAATTCTCCCGCAAACATTTCTATCTCTAAACTCTCATAACTCCCAAACTATTCATCTGAGGTGAAAACTTCTTAGGACCTTTTTTACAGGAAATGTAATTTCCTACAACTTTTATTTTAACATTTTTCTCATATTTCTCATACTTAGCCCAGAATTTAAATTCCAAGTTCTCTAGTCGAACCTTCAATTATTTTTACTCCTACAACTTTCTCTCCTTCCCATTTCTGGGCCATATTTACCAAAATATCCAAGATACTTCTATCAAATACGTGTTCATTTTAAAGGGCATTAAATTTCCTACAACTTTTGTCTCAAACTTTTTTCCATCACTCGTTTAGTTTTCCCATCACAGTCAAAAGAGACCGAAAATGTCGGCGCGGAAAAAAAATAACCGGCAATTGTTTTTAAAAAAAATTAGTAATTGTAAAGACACATGTACTTACCATCAGCTTCCTCATCCTCATCTTTATCCTCATCCTCACATTGTCGTCGGTACTAGAGAAAAGCTTTTCCATAAGCTTAATCCCCTTCTCAGCAATTCTTTTATACAAAAGCTTTGGTCTCACCAAGAAATGTCGGTATTTTTTTATTTTGTCACTACGGTATTTCAACATTTTCAGAGTTGAGATGTAAAGATCTGGTGAATTAGATGCATGCAACTCTACATAGTTGACAATTTCTGTAAAAAGAATTTTTTTTTTATTTTATTTTTTTTTGTTAAGAAGCTTTCCGCAACGTTGCCGCTAAAGCACTTGCCTAGACTGGAGTCTAAAGTCTAGTGTCCTAGTGTGTAGTGTCTAGTATGAAGGGGAGAAAATAGTGTGACAGAAAATTAGCATCAATAAATTTAAAGATTCCCAGTCTTGACAATTTTTTATATTTATTTTGATGGGTTTTAAGTATTTTCTTTAAAATACATCAGACAAAATGACAGGATTTATTGTTATGGTATACGCAGATTATTTTTTATTTATTGTGTGCAGAAAAAAATTTTAGCGGTCATAAAAAATTATTGAACTTTTTTTTTTTTTAATGAATTTTTGGAAGTTGGCTTATTTAAAATGATTGATTTAGTTAGTTAATGTAATGAGGACTTTTTTTGGAGGCTGAATTACTTTTCAAGAATCTAATGAACAGAAGGAATTAATTAATTACATAATTATGGAGATTTGGTCGGTGGAAAAATTAATATTTGATTAGTTTTTTTGTTTATTGACTGTAACTTTTTATATATCAGAGATATGGTCTCGCGGATAAGGACTTTTTTTGTAGAAAATTTAATTGTCTACAAAAAAGGTCCCTTGCCGCGAATTGATAAATTTGATATTTTGAGAGTTATGGGGGTCGGAATGTGAAAAGTCAAAAAAATAATTTTGTAATTTTTTGGAGTTTTGAATAAAAGGCGGTAACTTTTTAAAAATAAGACTTATGGTCTAGATCCTCAAGACCTTTTTTGTAGAAAATTTAATTGTCTACAAAAAAGGTCTTTTTCCGCGAATTGATAAATTCGACATTTTGAGAGTTAAGGAGGTTGGAAGGTAAAAAGTCAAAAAAAAAATATTGTAATTTTTTGGAATTTCGAATAAAAGGTGGTAACTTTTCAAATTTTAGACTTATGGTCTAGACTTTCAGGACTTTTTTTGTAGGAAATTTAATTGTCTATAAAAAAGGTCCTTTTCCGCGAATTAGTAAATTTGATATTTTAGGAGTTATGGGGGTCAGAATGTAAAAAGTCAAAAAAATAATTTTGTAATTTTTTGGAGTTTTATATAAAAGGCGGTAACTTTTTAAATATTAGACTTATGGTCTAGACTCTCAGGATCTTTTTTGTAGGAAATGAAATTTCCTATAAGACAGTAATTTAAAAAAATTTTGACAATTGTTTTTTGGTGGTTTTATTTAAAATTAAAATTCCGTCAAAAAAAATTTTTTTTTCTTCATTTTGAACGGGTAGAATGTCGTACTTAATTATCTTGATAAATTATGATCTTTAAAACATTAAAAAAAAAAAAAATAATTAAAAAAATTGAAATTTCAATTTAAGAGATTGATTAAAAAATTCGATATCTCGAAAACTAATGATCGGAACCCAATCACATGAAAATAAAATTTGTAGCCGAAGGTCAGAGCTTCAATTAAAAAAAAATTCAGCGTTGAATTTCGAATAGTTCAAAAGTTATGACTTTCGAAAGAAAAATAAATTAAAAAATTATGAGTTATTTTGGATAATAGTCGGAGATTAATTAGTACGTGATAGTAAAGGGACAAGTATTGTCAGCGTTAAATTAACAGGTGCCTTGTAAACTCGATAATCGTTTGAGGCGTTAACATACATAACAACCAAGTACCAAGTCTCGTTACTTATAGATGGATAGGACAATATAAGAGGGAGGAAAGTGGTTGGGAGATGAGATGCTTTTGGATAAACTTTGAGTAAATGCTTGTGCTTGTACGGTTCCTTAACCACCCATTAATCAATATATTACCTAGTCATTAAACCTCCTTTGTTTATCGGTGACTAAACACCGTTAATTGATTTTCGCGCTTAATTTAAACTTGTCAGAACCTTTAGATTATTTAATAGTAGATTAATTATTTATTGATTTTTGGAATTTGAATTTGTAACTTTTGAACTTATTGATATTAAGGCTCGTTTGAGCTCTTGTTTTGAAGATGAGACCTTTGGCTACAACTTTTGTTTTTGGGTGATT
Organism: Microplitis deprimator; assembly: GCA_964016945.1. Lineage (NCBI taxonomy): Eukaryota > Metazoa > Arthropoda > Insecta > Hymenoptera > Braconidae > Microplitis > Microplitis deprimator. The sequence goes on from OZ024713.1 coordinate 1,847,833, forward strand.
GACTTCCGATCAATAGATTTCGAGATATCGAATTTTTAAGCCACTGGTTTTAAATGGAAATTAAAATTTTTTGTTTACAGAATTTTTTAAAAATTCATAACTTTTTTTCTAATTGAATTCAAGGAACGGAGTTGGGCTCATTTTAAAGAAGGGATCTGTAGCTACAATTTTTGTCTGAAAAATTTTGATATAAGATCAATAGCTTCCGAGATATCGATTTTTATAGACAAGACCAGATTACAGTAAAATTCAAAATGGATCAAAACTAAAATTTTGAAAATTCATATCTCAAAAATTTATACAAACTAAGGATCGAAACTTAACTCTTTTTAAAGATCAGACTTCTGGCTACAATTTTCACAGGTCAGTCATCAAATTTCGTGAATAATTTTTTTCAGAATCGAATTTAAAAGTTTCGAATTTAAAAATTACGTCAGGTTCCACTGCGATGAAAATAAAAAAATATATAGGGGCGGGGGGGGGGGGGGGCAAAAGGCGGTTCCTAAGGAAATACAAAAGTTTTGAGGACTAAAATACGCTAAATCTTTTTGTTTTTAATGATATTCAAGGTAAATAGACTAAATTTTTAGCTGCCGTTAAGAAATAAAATTTTTACTTTTGGCGGGCAAAATCGGGTACCCTTAAAAAAAGCTTAAAAAAAAAATTTCTGAAAGTTGATCAAATTTCATTAAATTAAATTTTTTAAATGTAATATACCTCAAGAAAAATTACATTTCACATCATTGGTGGATACGAAGGCAGAAAATTTTTTTTTGTGAGGCAGAGGCCCCCCTCCAAAAAATGATAAATTTTTTTTTCTTTTTTTTTTTTAAATTGTTTTCATCATCAAGAATGTATTTTTTTCTCTCGACAACTATTTTTGGTTTTAAAATACTCAAAAAAAATTTTTTTAGGTGCAATAAATCGTTCCCCCTCGATTAATTTAATTACTAATTGTTATTTAATAAACAAAAATCAATTCTATATTTCTTATTTGTCATTATTTTGAACCCAAAAAACGTGTTTTATGATTTTTTAGATTACATAGTATTTTGCATTATTAAAAAAATCTTATCAATTAAAAAATGAAATATTATTTTTGAATATTTTTAGTAGCCAAATTTGCCCCAGATATAGAAAATCAAACGAAAAATGGATTAATATCTTAATTTTTTTTTAATTAGACGATAAAAATATAAAAGAATCATTTTTTCATAATTTTCAGCTGGTCAATTCTGCCCCAGGTGTCATACTACGGGGTAAAAATGCGCAAATATGTCAGATCTATAGTAATTAAACGAAAAAAAAATTTTTTTTTATAAAATTTTAGAGGTACTCCGTTTTGACCCCCCCTCCCCTCTTCCCTAAGTAATTAAAAAATATGTGAATAATAGGCGAATTCAAACCAGGCATAATAAATAAGAGCAAGCGGTTATGGCAGTAGAATTATCAGTGGAGAATGCGGATAATAATATATATACATATATATAAATATATAAGCGAGTGTCTGGCAACGGCATTAAATGCAAATGAAATATTGCTAAATTCAGAGCAATTATGTGTATTATTAAATAATTTAATAAATGCCTGAATTATTATTTCGTCGTATTTAATTATGCGAAAAAAAGTATATAAACGTTTATATTAATATTTTTATTTAATGCGGTTAGATTAGTGAGGTAATGACAGCCGAGAATGGCAATAATAAAATATGGGGTAAGAGAGTTTTTAAAAATTGAGAAAAGAGATGAGATGAGAAGAGAATAAAAAAGATAATGGAAAAAAAATTGACATTTTTATCATCCGTTTAAATCTTTGTCTATAGATAAAGACAGGGAATATGCACTTATGTATTAAGATTACTCCACGTGCAAATGCGGTTCTTAATTGTGCAATTTTAAGAGCTATTTATAATTTGTAACTGCTATTACGGAGAAATAAATTACGGAATTTATTATTCACGTTCTTTGTTTTAGTTTTAGTAAAAAATTTTTTTTATTCTTTTTTTTAAAGTAATTATTGAAAGTCGATTATAGAAAAATTTTAATTGCCCGGGAAAAAAAATTTAGATCCATTCAGATCAAATTAGATCCGAACAGATCTGCATTTTGGCCAGATCTGTTTAGATCAAATTAGATTTACTCTGATCAGAATAGATCTGCTTGGATCTGAACAGATCAAGGTAAATAAAAAACACTCTTAGATCTGCTCAGATCAAATTTGTATAAATTCAGCTAGTTAATCTTATAATTATAATATAATGTGACGAAATATTTCTTTATAATCTGTACAGATCTAATCTGATCAGAGCAGATCTCAACTTTTTTTCCCGAGAAAAAGTTACATCAGCTCAGATCTGGTTTGATCCGTACAGATCCAATTAGCTCTATTTATATTAACTTCATAAATTGATCGTTTAATCAATGTTGATCTATTTTGATCTGACAAGATCTAGGTTCATCTAACTTGATCTAGGTTGATCTGACTTGATTAGATTTGATCAGGGTAGATCTGGGCTATTTTTCCCCAAAGGAAAATGTCATATCTGATCAGATCTAGTTTGATCTGAACAGATCTACTTGGGTCTGGGTTCAGTATCAAATACGATCAATTTTGATCTGAGCTGATCTAATTTGATCAGAGCAGATGTCAACTTTTTTTCCCGAGAAAAAGTTACATCAGCTCAGATCTGGTTTGATCCGTACAGATCCAATTAGATCTATTTATATTTACTTCATAAATTGGTCGTTTAATCAATGTTGATCTATTGTGATCTGACTAGATCTAGGTTGATCTGACTTGATTAGATTTGATCAGGGTAGATCTAGACTATTTTTCCCCAAAGGAAAATGTCATATCTGATCAGATCTAGTTTGATCTGAACAGATCTAGTTTGATCTGAACAGATCTACTTGGATCTGGGTTCAGTATCAAATACGATCAATTTTGATCTGAGCTGATCTAATTTGATCAGAACAGATCTAATTTTTTTTTCCCGGGTGTTACTAGAAGTCGTATCTTTAGAATGAGACCGATAAGAAGACTTAATTTTGAGGTTATGAATTTTTAAAGTTCAAAATTGAGCGGGAAAAAAATTTGATATTTTTTTCTGAATATTATAATTGAGTTTGGTAATTTATATCAGAGAATCTATTGACGCTAGATCAAAATGATCTTCATAAAATTTGTAGCTGAAAGACTACCCTTTGAAATGAGGCTAATCCCGTTACTTGATTTTGAATTTTCAGAAACTTATGGATTTTTGAACTTTTAAGTTTGATAGAATTTTGAATTTTAATGAGATCTATATCCATGTTATAGATCGATAACTCAAAATCTAATGAGCGGAAGTCATTTAACTGAAAATAAAAATTGTAGCCAAAAGTCTACTCTTTGAAATGACACCAATCCGGTTCCTTAGTTTTAATATCCAAAAAAGTTATGAATTTTCCAAATTTCAAAAGTAATAATAATGACCAAAATTTGGAGTTCGATCACTCTATATAACCTCATAACTTCCCTTTAAATTGACGAAAACCCAATAAGTCACAGGTCGAATTAAAGCTTGAAATCCTGGCTTTCGATTCCTTCCGGTCCCATTTCTTAATCTCAGTTTTCCCAGAAGTTATAAATTTTATAAGCTTTCCAAAACTCAAAAATTTAAAATTTCTTCATATATTTACTTCTATATAACCTCATAACTTCTCTTTCAATTCACAAAAACCCAACAAATTACAGGTCAAATTAAAGCTTGAAATCTCAGCTTTCGATCCCTTTCGGTCCGATTTCTTAATGTCAATTCCCTCAGAAGTTAAAAAAATTCAAAGCTCACAATAATAATGAAAATCAAACAAACTTTTAAAAAATAATTTCAAATATTAGTCCGGCAGAGGTCAACGATGTCTAACAATTAGCAATTCCTTAACAATTACCTTCTTCAGTACCTTTCCTAAAGAGCATATATTTGCAATGAAAACAATCCGAGTCCAAGTCTGGCCTTTTGTAGAATATAAAAATTTTTGTCGGTCCAAACAAAAGGAGTTTAATTTTTTTTTTGATCCCTAATTGCGCGGCAATAGCCCAGTAAATACGTAATTTGTTAGTTGTTTCCGGTACAATAATATAACCTAGGCCAGAGGCTAATGAAGAACAAACTCAAGCTCTGGGGGCTGATTAAAACTGGCCTGGGATTTTTTTAGCTTCTTAAGATCCAGACTCTAGACTTTAACTTTAGATATTTTTTTTTTTTATTTACCACTGGGTTCTGGATTGTAATTTTTCTTGTTGAGGTGTCACATGTAGAGTACTAGGTGCTCATTGTTAACAAGCTTTCGTGTATTGTCTAGTTATTGTTGGTTTCATGCTTAAAAGGAATCAAAAAATGGGACAAGTATTTTTTAGAATGAATCTGATGACTAACCTGGGGCAAAATACGAGGGTTGTTATATCTATATATATATGTATATGAGGTGACTTGATGATTGTTGAGTAACTCGTGTGAGTTTTAGTTTAAGTGGGAGCGGGCGATAGACTAATGAGACTTTTATTTGTTTTTTTTTAAATTTATTTTTATCTATATGAGGTGATATCTTGGGAACTATTGAGCGGAAGTTGATTTTGTCGGAATGAAAATTGTAGCTGGGGGTCTAAGCTTTAAAATGAGACCTTGGACGGAGCTTAATATTGATAAGGTTAGAAGTTATGAATTTTTAAAGTGGAGTTAAAAAATTTGAAAGTTGGACTTTTGGAATATATATGAATCTATATAAGGCGATATTTCGGAAACTATTGGTCAGATTTTGAGTTTGTCCAAATGAAAATTGTAGCTGAAGGTCTAAGCTTGAAAATGAGACCTTAAACGGCTCTTAATATTGATAAGTTTGGAAGTTATGAATTTTTGAAGCTTGAATTCAAAAATTTGGAGGATGTATGGATTTTTGGAATATATATGAATCTATATAAGGCGATATCTTGGAAACTATTGATCGGATCAAGATTTTGTCCAGATGAAAATTGTAGCTGAAAGTCTAAGCTTTTAAATGAGACCAATCCTGTTTCTTAATTTTAAATTTCTTAAAAGTAATGAATTTTTAAATAAATTCTAGAAATCAAAAACTCAAATTTCATTCATATATTTCTCTCTATATAAGCCGATATCTCAGAAGCTGTCAATCCTAGATCAAAATCTTTTTTACAAAAATTGTAGCTACAAATCCTATCTTCAAAATGCGCGCAATCCCATTTTTTAATTTTGATTTCCACAAAATTTATGAATCTTAAAAATTAAAAAAAAAAAAATTTCATCAAAAAAATTTGAATTTTTATTAAAAGAACGCAGCTTCAAAATTCGATATCTCGAAAACTAATGACCGGAAGTCATTTAACCAAAAATAAAAATTATAGCCAATTATCCAACCTAGAAAATGAGCCCAGTCCCATTTCTTTATTTTTTTTTTTTTCGCTAAATTATCAAAGTTTAAAAAGAAAAAAATAACGAAATCGCGTGATTTTGCATAAAAAATATCAAAAAAATTAAAAAGAAATAAAAAAAAATATTCTTTGATCTATACATACAGCAGCAGTAAGTAGACGGTAGCATCGCAGCAAGAAGCAAGTGTGCCAACTATTCTTTGCCATTTCAAGAGTATGCACACTCAGTACTCAGTACTCAGTCCAGTACACACTCGACCAGTCGCTCCTTCAATCCAACGTCCTCTTACTCTTTATTTTATTCTTATTCTTATTTTTTTCCTCCATCTTTATCTCCATCTCCTTCATGTCATTCTTTTGGAATTCTAGATAACACGAGATCCAACTTTTATATTTTTTCTTATCCACTTTCTACTCTTTCTCTTTCTCTTTCTCTTTTTTCTTATGTCCCTCTAATTTAAATTAGACAATTTTTTTATAATTAGTAAATTTTTCTTTTATTTTCTCATGACATCTAGTTTTTTTTTTTTTTTTTTTTTGCATACTGGGTAAGTTGGACTCACTTTTAATTTTCCATTCACTTGGAAAACTCTGAGGGCTGCAGAGACTGGACTAGAATTCAAAAAAAATTTTTTCTATTTTGGATATTAATTTTTTGAAAAAATTTCAGAGAATTAATTGAAATTTTTGATTAATTTTAATTATTTTAAGTAGCGCTCTGGAAATTTTGAATTTCGCGCGGAATTTAAAAAAAAAAACAGAATTTTTTATTTGAATGAAAAAAAGGGATAAAATTTTTAGTCTAGAAAAATCAAAAAAAAATAATTTTGAGATTTTTTTTTTTTTTCAAAATTTTTATTTTATTTAGAAATAATTTTGATTTTTAATTAAATTATTTACAAAAATTGATATTTGATTACTGGGTTACTGAATAATGAATTTAATTAAGAAAACGAATTTTCCTCATCTTGAATTTTTGAAATTTTTTGTGAAATTTTTGAAAAATTAATTAATTAACTGATTAATTGCTTTAATTAATATAATTATTATTGAATTTCATTAATTTTATTTGTCTCAACTGTCACTTGTGTTCCAATGCCGCCATTATGAATTATTGAATCGCGCCCTAGTTATTTAAAATTGCGCGCGAAATTCAAATTTGAAAAAATAATAAAAATTTAAATAGAATCCTCAGAGAAAAAAAAAAATTAATTAGAATTTGAAAAATTAATTAGTCATGAGAAAATTTATTCAAATTTGATAATTGAGAGAATTTTAATTTTTCTTTATCAATTAATAATTGAATAATTAAATAATTAAATTAGTATTCAAACATTTGAATAAAGTACATTTTTAGGAAAATTCGATTTTCGAGTCATATTTGAAAAAGTATTAAAGATAGACCTATGGTGTTTGTGTTCATTTTAAAGGGCATTAAATTTCCTACAATTTTTGTCTGAAACTTTTTGTAATTGGGGTAAGTGGGCTCGAGTTATGAGCCATTGAAACATGAGATAATTTTTGGGATTTGAGTATTTTTTTTTTCTGGTTATTTTTTGGGAATATTTCGAAAAATATTGAAAATAGCCCTATGGTGTTGGTGTTCTTTTTAAAGGGCATTAAATTTCCTACAAATTTTGTCTCGAACATTTTGTAACTGCGTTATTTGGTCTCGAGTTATCGGCAATTAAAAACTAAGCCTTTGATGGGAAATTTTCGATCGATTTTTCGGGACAGAATTTTTTGCCGAAAATATTGAAAATAACCCTATAGTGTTAGTGTTCATTGTAAAGATCATTAAATTTCCCACAACTTTTATCTAAAACTTTTAGCGATTACTCTCATCAATCTCCAGTTACAAGTAACTAAAATCCCAATCTTCAAATTCATCTATTTTTCAAATTTCCCTCCTCTTCGATTTTGACAAAAAACCCTTTAAAATATTCCACACAACCCCATGATGTTTGTACTCATTCCAAAGGGCACTAAATTCTCTACAACTTTTACCTGAAAAATTTTTCTCCATCTCAATTTTTTCCAAATCCCAAAAAAACCATAATTCCAAAAATAACTTTTCCATCCCCATTTTAACCCGATGGCTTCTAATGAATAGCAATGACTCCGACACCGAAAAGTAGACGTCTGTCGCTGACAGACAGGATCAGCCCTCGAATCCTCTCGACTTCATCTCCATTCTCTTTTCCCCCACCCCCTTTCCGTCACACTACCGTCTAGAAGTTGAATCCTCGAGCTAGGGGATGGATATAAGTTGTAAGCTTACATACATGTGAGCTCCAGGTCATAGTCAGAGGAGAGGAGTCACGTAGAATATGAAACAATCGCTTCATTGGAAAGTCAAGTGAATCCACTAGAGCGTCGTCGCGTTTGACTTGCCATTAGGAGCGTCAGTTTTAATTGTGCTTCCTCTTATCTTCTGCTTCTTCTTCTTCATCCTCTGTCTCTTCCCTTCTTCCCTTCTTCCCCTCCTCTATTCTCCTCTCCTCTGGCTCTTACACTTTTTCCTCGTTCTCTTTTACTCTTAGACTGGGTCATAGTCTCAGGTGAAGTCCTTACGCGTATGCCCTTTAGCGATGTCTCATTAGTTGCTGCACTTCACCCTTGGGCTCAAACTGTACTCAAGATTCTACACTTGCCTCCACTTATATTTTACCCTCACTGTTCACTCATTTGCTATCGACTCGTTTTTTATTTTTACTCATCCTCTTTTATTCTCTTGGATATTTTTTCTCCCGTGGTCTCCGTGGGGGGGAATGTTTCTGGAGACGATAGGCCAACTTTGTGCTAACCGGAAACGTCTGCTATTGTATTGAGTTGAGTTAGTATTTTGCATTGATGCCGAAATAAATGGCATTGTTGGTGACTGAAGACTTGACAGCTGAAATCAAGGGACGATTTGTTTGGTTTAAGTTTTAAATTGATCGCGGTTTCGTCGTGGATTGTAACTTGGGGGATTTGATAAAGGCAAGGTTTTTTTTGTAGCATTTTTTGCGACCTGCAAAATGAATACAAACATCGCAGGGTTATGGAAATATTTTTGTTGGGTGATTTTTAAAATCGGAGGGAAAATTTGAAAAATTGACGAATTTAGGATTTGGGATTTTGGATGATTGTAGCTTGAGATTAATTAGAGTAATTGGAAAAAGTTTAGGATGAAAATTGTAGGGAATTCAATGCCCTTTAAAATAACCACTAAGTTGTAGGAATATTTTCAATATTTTTCAAAATATCACAGAAAAATAGACGGAAAAATAATTTTACTAAAAATCACAAAATTGCTTCATGTTTCAATCGCTTATAACTCGAGCCTACATACCCCAATTACAAAAAGTTTTAGACAAAAATTGTAGGAAATTTGATGACCTTTAAAATGAACACCAACACCATAAGGATATTTTCAATATTTTTCAAAATATTCCCAAAAAATAACCAGAAAACGAAAATTTTTTCAAATCCCAAAAGTTGCCCCATGTTTTAATTGCTCATAACTCGGGCCTACTTACCCCAACGACAAAAAGTTTCAGACAAAAATTGTAGGAAATTTAATGCCCTTTAAAATGACCACATAGATCATAGAATTAAATTAGATATTTCAAAAGATACGACCATAAAATTGAAAAAAAAAAATTTAATTTCCATTAAATTAAAAAAAGTAAATCTTGAATATTTAATTTGTAATTAAAATAGCAAGTACGCAATTATTAGTACAGTGAATGTATTTTAAGATAAACAATAAGAGATGACTTGAGTGTGGGGTGACGGGGGAGGGGATAAATAAGTAGGGGGAGTTAAAAGCGGGGAAAGTTGAATGCACACGAGATAGCTCCAGGCGGAGCTTGATTATTTTCCGCTTCATTCAGGTGCAGGAGGAACAGAGGAGCCTTGAGACGAGGAGAAGCGAGGAGAGAGGAACTGAACGTCGCGGTGCAAAGATAGAAGAAGGCAACGGGGTTCAATTGGAAACAGCAATCACAGCTCGCCTCTATTTTGTTCTCGTAACAGCAAACTCCAATAATAAGCTTTCTCCTATATTGCCTCTTCAACTCGCTTTCCTCCTCCCCTTTTCACCCAGTCCTCTTTCTCCTCTTCCTCCTTATCCTCCTCAACCCTCTTTGCCGCAGCGCACATGTCTTCATATGAATTTATCATCCCAAATTTCATATTGATTTTTTAAGTTTCCCATATCATGGCTCTGCTTCCCCTCCTTTTGAACTTTTGTGGCTTTCATAGGCTGCATTTTCTCACAAATTTAATGCCCTTTCTAATGACTACAAATACAATATAATTATCTTTGATAGTTCATTAAATATCATCATAATTACAAGTACATTTTAAAATGGCACCTAAAATTTTTTATTTCACAAAAATCAATCAGACTATTTTTGAATTTTTTTACAACTCGCGGGCAATTTGAGGAATCGAAAAAAGTTTGAGACAAAAGTTGTAGCAAATTTAATGCCCTTCAATATGAATACAAACTTGATAAGATTATTTCAATTATTTTATGATCTAGGCCCAAAAATAAAACGAAAAACAAATTTACTTTAATCAAAAATATTTATAAGCATTTAAAATTGAATTTCTGGCTAAACTATTAGACTTACGGTAAAAATGTATATGATCAAATTTGTTTTAAATTGAATTTCCTACAAAAAAAGTTTCATGCATTTTTTGTCTAACTCTGAAAATTAGCCCAGAAACCCGAGTCCTAAAGTCCCAAAATTTTTTTTCAAAATTAAATTGCTTATAACTCATTACCAAATTGAGTAATTGAAAAAAGTTTAAATTCAAAATTGTAGGGAATTGAATGCCCTTTAAAAAAACCACCAAGTTCATATATTTATTCTTATTAGTTTCTGAAATAAATCAAGAAAACAAAGCGAAGTTCACTGGGGTCCGGACTCGCGATTGAAAAAAATTGATAAAAAAAAAAATCAATTAAATGACAACAATTATAATCCAGGGGTGAGTACAAGCAATTAAACTGAAACCATTTTGTGTAAACGACACATAAATACATCGATTAAATTCCGTTTCAGCGGTTGTAATCCCGCTCCAGTGTATGCGGACCGGAGCTCGATCGTCCGGACTTTCTCCGGGCTGGGAGTAGGGACTCGGGAGTTGGGGATAGGGTTGGACCAAGAGCACGGAGGGTACCGAGGGTGGATAAAGGGTGGAGAATTTAAACCCAATTGCCACCGGTACCCATTTAATTCCAATAGCGATATCACACCCGGCAGGTTCTTTACTGCCTGCGTCCCTTTCTGGACTCTATCAACTCTACCAGCGTGTCCTGGTGTATCCTAGTGATTCTACTGGTACTAATACTGGAACTGGTGATGGTGCCAGACTAGTAGACTAGTTAACATCAGCAACACACGTGCACACACGAGTTCTATAAAAATTTATCGACTGGGAAATTGTTTAGCCTGCGTGAACGTAAATGCGAATGGTGAACCTGCTAAAGGGGTTGAGGGTGAGGTAGAAAGGGGGTGGGAACTGTGTGTGTGTTGTGCGCAAATAATTGTACATTAACGGTATGAAGAACCGTAAGTATTTAAATGCCGGGAAAATAGTTATTGTTGTTGTTATTTTGATGGGATTGTTGGAGATGACGAGACGTTATTGAGCATTTAGTGTCGCGGTCTTTACCGAGGACATTGTGTTCGGACTCGTTACTCTAGGGTTATTAGGGTCAGGGTAAAGGGTAAAGGGGTCAAAGATAATACAGTTTTTTAAAAATATTTTTGGTTTTATTCAAATTATGGAAAAACTTACGGAGATAGAGAAAAAATGTATCGGACCTTTTTTGCAGGAAATTTAATTTTGAACAAATTTGGTTCCGTGCATTTTTATCGTAGGTCTGATAGTTTAGGCGGAATTCAAATTTAAAGCCATCGAGTTGTTTAAGGACTTTTTTGTTACTTTTTTGGGACTTTTTGGGCCTAGGGAAAAATATTGAAAATGACCTTATCAAGTTGGTACTCATTTTTAAGGGCATTGAATTCTCTACAATTTTTTATAACAACTTTTTTTATCTCTTCACTTTGGTAACGAGTTATGAGCAATTGAATTTTGAAAAAAATTTTGGGACTGAACGACTCAGATTTCTGGGTTAGTTTTCAGAGATAAGAAAAAAATTTATAAGATCTTTTTTGTAGGAAATTTAATTTTGAACAAATTTAGTCCAGTGTACTTTTATCGTAGGTCCAATTGTTTAAGTGGAATTTTGATTTAAAGCACTCGAGTTTTTTAAGGATTTTTTTATTGTTGTTAATTTTGTTTTTGAGAATTTTTGGGCCTGGCAGAAAAATATAAAAGATAACCCTATCATGTTGGTATTCATTTTACAGGGCATTAAATTTCCTACAATTTTTATGTGAAAGTTTTTGTGATAACTCGATTTGTTCTCGAATTATGAAAATGACGATTATAAAAAAATTCAATTTCTAAAATATTGTGGAAAAATAATAAATATTATTTATTATTAAGTAATAAAAAATAGTGTATAAAGCTTTCATCTTACTTTTGAATGGTAGTTTATAAATCAAAAAAAGTAGCATCAGTATACAGTTAAAGTAAGTATAAGTATAAAGCGGAGACAAGAGTAGAAAAGTATCAAGAACTTGAAAAACGACTCGAGTTGAGACGATGAAAAATTTTTTGGCATTTCATATCTCGGGCATCCACGCGTATCCACTTGTGCTCGAGTAAACTCTTGCACAATATTTTTTTTTTTTCCGAGGGATTTATGAAAGATCCGCGGAGTCGCGGATTTAACACTTTTCCCATTGTCGCCTTGTTTTGGCACGTGGTACTAAAAAATAAATAAAATACATGTCAAACGTTTCTGGATATCTTCCAAAATAAAAAAAATTTTATTTTATTTTTTTTTTTTCTAAAAAAATAAAAATTTATTTTGCGCACTGAAAATTCTTTAGTTTAAAAAAATCATAATGAAAGTGAAAAAAAATTGAGCTGTACGTCTAGTTAATGAACCAAAAGGCAGTTTTTGAAAATTTCCGTAATCGGAAACCGCGAAAATTTAAAATTCCGCGGTATTTTTTTTTTTTTTTGACTGAAAAAATTAAAAAAATTTTTTTCTTATGGGAAATTTGATCCTTTACGAAAAATGTCAATGCAGCGAGCTAGTGAATTCGAAATTCTAAAAGTTACGGGACTTGAAAGTAAAAAAAATTGAATTTTTAAATTTAAAAAATTACGCGGTTTAATTTAACGGCTGTAATTTTTTAAATATCAGAGCTACGGGTTCGCGCATAAGGACCTTTTTTGTAGAAAATTAAATTTTCTATAAAAAAGATCCAGTGCCGCGAGCCGCTAAATTCAAAATTTGAAAAGTTATAGGACTCGGAAGTATAAAAAAATTAAATTTTCAAATTTAAACTTTTTGTGATTTAATTTAACGGCTGTAACTTTTTAAATATCACAGTTACGGGTTCGCGCAAGAAGACCTTTTTTATAGAAAATTAAATTTCCTACAAAAAAAGTCTTGTACTGCGAGCCGCTAAATTCAAAATTTAAAAAGTTATAGGCCGTGTAAATAAAAAAACTACAAAAAATGAATCTCGCGCTTTTTCGCGGGTTTTAAATACAAGCCTCCATTTTTAAATATCAAATGTATAAATCTCATATATTTTTCATATCATCGTAGCCCTAAATTACCAGATGAAGCATAAGATTTATTGAAGGCAGAGAAGTCACGGAAGAAGATCGAGGGAAGAAAGTTTTTGACAAGAGAAATAATTCGGCAGTGTATTGAATTGTAATTAGACGCGAAACGAGTTGTCACACGAGACGCGTCATTGATTATTAAATAAATTGTGATTAAATACTGTCTTATAATATTGAGCCTTGTGTTCATGACTTAGACGTCAATTGATTTAATGCCGCTAAATATTACACACTGAGTATATTTTATATCAAGTAAACTTGTCTTTAGATAAGATGGAGATATTCCGAGTCGATATGAGACCAAATGACATGTCTAATAGAGAGTTTAAGTATAGAGTGAGACAAAGATACTGAGAGTAAAGATGAGGATGAGGATGAGTGAGAGTGAGAGTAGAAACAAGATCAAGACTTAGAGGAGAGGAGACTGAGAGTGAGAGTGAGAGTGAGAGTAAGAGTAAGAGTGAGAGTGAGATCGAGACTGTGTCTGAGTCTACTGAGAGTGAGAATTCGCAGGCAAGTTGACGATACGGACTAAACTACTTGTTAAGTCCTCAAGATTCACTTGCTCCTCAAGGGGCAACTACCACCGGAAGTCGACCGGTTATGACCCTGTTGATTGCCGCCTCATCATAACAAGCTTATGTTTGGTTACTGGTTTAAGTGGATTTCGGACGATTTCCTCACTGATTTCGTTACTTTTTATTCATTATTTCGGAAACTACCAGAGATAAATATATCAAGTAGGTTATCATTTTAAAGGGCATTAAATTTGCTACAAATTACGACTAGGACTTTTTTAAATTGGACTAATTGTACACGAGTTATTAGTAATGGAAAAGAGATAATTATTTTTGAAAAATTGGTTTTTTGAATTTTTGGACTTATGGTCGGAAATATTGAAAATAAGTCTATGGTGTTTGTGTTCATTTTGAAGGGCGTTAAATTTCCTACAATTTTTGTCTGAAACTTTTTGTAATTGGGGTAGGTAGGCTCGAGTTATGAACAATTAAAACATGGGGCAATTTTTGGGATTTGAGTATTTTTTTTTTCTGGTTATTTTTTGGGAATATTTTGAAAAATATTGAAGATAACCCTATAACATTAGTATTCATTTTGAAGGGCGTTAAATTTCCTACAATTTTTGTCTGAAACTTTTTGTAATTCGGGTAAGTAGACTCGAGTTATGAGCAAATGAAACATGAGGCAATTTTTGGGATTTGAGAAAATTTTCTTTTTCTGGTTATTTTTTGGGAATATTTTGAAAAATATTGAAGATAACCCTATAACATTAGTGTTCATTTTAAAGGGAATGAAATCCTCTACAACTTTTATCCAAAGCTCTTAGCAATAACTCCTTTTGTTCTCGAGTTATATTGAATGGTAGCTACAAAAATAGTTTTAATATTAAGATCAAAAGATTTATTCCGCTAAAAACCATTAATGCATTTATGTATCCCGCGCATTAACAATTGCATTAGCATTGCATTACTTTCTTAGATTAATAGCAATAGTATTTAAGCCCGTGACAAGCTCAGTCTTTGAATGTTTAACTTCCGAGAGCCATAAAAACTAGACCTAATTTACGAACTTGTTTAATTCGTCTCTTATATTAAACTTCGGTCTATTCCCACTCTACGCTATTTTACTGTTTACTTGTTAGTACATTCGCTTGTACTCTTTTGCCCAACAACTACGAGCCCCTTTTATTGCATCCCCTATTCCCAATTTTTTTTTTTTTTTTCTAGTGAATTTTATAGAAATTCGACTTTTGAATTTTTTTTTCAAAGGCGGGAGTTTTTGAAAATTTATGAGAAAAATTAAAAAAAACTACATGTTTAAAATTTCATACCCGACATTTGGCATAAAATTGTTTTCTATGAAAAATTATTTTTTTAGCAGAAAATTGCGGGAATTTTTGAATTTTAAATTCTAGGGCGTGAATTATTAGAGTAAGTGTGCACGAATTACACGAAATGCCTACGGAATTGTAGGATACTCATTAAAGGAAGGTCATAAATTTAATTGCAGTATAAATTTACTAGGGTTACTGTATAGTAATTAGAAATTAAAATTTCCAATTAATTAATTTTAAATTTTATATTGATAGAATTTTTAATTATTACATTAGCTGTAACTCGAGTACAATTAGAGTAATTACAAAAAGTTTGGAATGACAGTTGTAGGAAATTTGATGGCCTTTAAAATTAACATTAATACCATATGGCTATTTTCAATATTTTTCAAAATATTTCCAAAAAATAACCAGAGAACAAAAATTTTCTCAAATCCCAAAAATCGCCCCATGTTTCAATTCCTCATAACTCGAGCCTACTTACCCCAATTATAAAAAGTTTCAGACAAAAATTTTAGCAAATTTAATGCCCTTCAAAATGAACATTAACACCATTGACCTTTTTTCAGTATTTAAAAAAAAAAATTGAAAAAATCTGTTGTTTTCAAAAAACTCCAAAATTTCCCATCACCGGCCTCAATTTTCAATCGCTCCTAACTCGAACCCATTTACCCCAATTACAAAAAGTTTCGGACAAAAATTGTAGCAAATTTAATGCCCTTCAAAATGAACACTAAGAACGCATACTTATCTCCAATACTTTCCTCGATATTCCCAATAAACAAATCCAAGTAAAAATTAACTTATTTTTATTTGAATACTTGGAGGTTAAAGACACCGGCATCTATTCTTGTAAATCGATTATTCCGGGAATAATCTTTATATTTTTATTTCCAATAAAAATATAAATACCCAGGGACAGGGAAACAAGATTCATGGAACGATTTTATATTTTTTATTATTTAAATCTCTTTCTTTGTATCGGACAATTTATTTATAGATTTGTCTTAACTCTTTTGCTCTTAAAGTTTATAGTCAATGAGTAATTTCCTCCTCACTTATACACATTTTTTTATCCAAGAGGGCATTTAACTCATCAGCATCCACGTCGGGTGGTCGATAGGAATTTTTATTATTCAGTTAAATATTTTTATTTTTATATTTTATTTCTCTTAATTATCGCGTCGTTAAATTGTCGATATAAAAATACTGACGTCACTTTTTATATTAACATATTTTTTTTTTTTTTTAGTGGGGGTCCTAAAGTTTGGCCAGGGGGAGAGGGAAAGGGGAATTGAGAAATGTTTGAAAAATAAAAAAAGTTTAGACGCGAAGAAAGGAGCCAGCGGATGCGACTTATGCGTCGCGGTAATCTAACGGAACGAGATTTATTTCCGACAAGTTAATCTTTTAATTTTTTTGTTTTTTAAAAGTCGCTCTAAGTATTTATATTTTACATACATATTTTGATATTTTTAAGCTGCAGTCTTAAGTTTGAAGGAAAATAAAAATTCATTTCTGAATTTTTCGGATTTTTCGGCCATATTTTGGAAACTATGGGAAATAACCCTAGGGTGTTTTTGTTTATTTTGAAGGCCATTAAATTTCCTACAAAAAAGTTTCCTCTACTTTTCATTCCTACTCTATTTATTCTCGAGTTAAAATCAATCAAAAACTAACAAAAGATTTAAAAAAAAAATCTATCGAAATTCAAATTTTGCCCGCTTTTTGGTTTGTACTGACTAAAATGTTAAAGATAACCCTATGAAGTGTGCAGTCATTTAGAAGGGCATTCAATTTCCTACAAAAAAGTTCCTTTCACGTTTTACTCCCACTCCATTTGTTCTCGAGTAAAATCCAATTAATCAACTCCTAAAATTCCCTTTTATTCCTCCTTTCAAAATTTTCCTGTTCCTCCCACTTTTTTCTCCCTAACTCCTAAAATACCAAAGACAACTCTATCAAATATATAGCCGTTTTAAAGGGCATTCGATTTCCTACAAAAAAGTTCCTTTCACATTTTACTCCCACTCCATTTATTCTCGAGTTAAATCAAATTAATCATCTCCTAAAATTATCTTCCATTCCTCCTTTCAAGGTTTCACTTTTCCTCTCACTTTCTTCCTCCTATCTTCTAAGATACCAAAGATAACCCCATCAAATATGTAGTCGTTCTAAAGGACACTAAATTTTCTACAAAAAGTTCCTTGCACATTTTACTCCCAGTCCATTTGTTCTCGAGTTAAATTCAATTAATTACCTCCCAAAATTCGCTTCCATTCTTCCTTCAAAAATTCACTTTTCCTTCCTATCTCCTAAAATACCAAGGATAACCCTATTAAATATGCGGTCATTTTGAAGGGCACAAAAATTCCTACAAAAAAGTATCTTACACTTTTTACTCCCACTCTGTTTGTACTCGAGTTAATCAGCTCCTAACATTTTCTTCCATTTAAAATTCCAGTTTCCCTCCTATCTCCTAAAATACCGAAGATTACCCTATCAAATATGTGGTCATTTTAAAGGGCATTAAATTTCCTATAAAAAAGTTCTCTAGCTTTTTACTCCCACTCTATTTGTTCCCGGCTTAAATCCGATTAATCAGCTCCTAAAGCTCCCTTTCCATCTTCCTATCAAAATTAACTTTTCCTTCCTATTTTCTTCATATTTTCTAACCTATCAAAGATAACCCTATCATGTTGGTGTTCATTTTAAAGGGCGCGAAATTTCCTACGAGAAACCCTTAACAATTTTTAGTCCTAGACAACTAGGTCTCGAGTTAGAGCCAATTAAAGTCTGCGAATGAAAATATATAGAAAAAATTTTTTATTTTCTTAATAAAATTCAAACTGCTCAATAATCGACCAAAGCAAACGATGATTTACGAGGTCATTAATCTATTTTCATTACGAACCAACTATTTTCTGAGAACGGGTTTCTTTGATCTAAGATGAATCGTTCAAACAAAAATATATGCATTACTACATTATTTGTGGTTCGAAGTCTGCACTTGACATTTCAAAATAAAATAATTCCATTAAAATTAAAAAAAATATATTTTCTTCTTTCTGCATAAATACAGTTGACAGACGGACATGCACATATTGTAGCAACATAAGCTATAAGAAAGTGTCACCAGCGAGTCTAAAATCTTTAAATTAAATGAGCGATCGCAATGCGCGCTAGTTATTTTATAGAACA
The DNA here is from genome assembly GCA_964016945.1 of Microplitis deprimator. Classification (NCBI taxonomy): domain Eukaryota; kingdom Metazoa; phylum Arthropoda; class Insecta; order Hymenoptera; family Braconidae; genus Microplitis; species Microplitis deprimator. The sequence continues at coordinate 1,866,026 of OZ024713.1, forward strand.
GACACTCCCATCTCATCATCCTCATCCTCATCTTTATCTTTATCTTCATGTGTGGACTACGTCATAACTTTTTTTTTACTTTTTCCGACATCGCGATACCCCGCGAGTTCGCGCGTGTCGCTGCTTGTAGACTAAAATTATGTATTTAATTTTAGAAGGAATTTTATGAATGCGGTAATTTAAAAAAATTAGAAAACATGGAATTTTTATTTTTAAAATTTTCTTTGGGTCAAAAATTTTTGGGTTGAAATGGGGGTTGTGGGTACTCTTTTGAGAGGAAATTGAATCTTTTATAGAGCCTAGATATTAATTTTCAAAAAAAAAAAATTTTGAAAAATTTAAAATTTTGAAAGATTTTCGTTCTTAAAAAGTATAAGCATGTGGGTACTCTTTCCAGAGGAAATCATGTCAGTAGTCGGTTGGAAGTATTAATTTTGAAAAATAAAATTTTTTTGACCAAAATCCAATTTTTGAGTTTTCGAAATTTTTAATTTATCATCTAAATACTGGACTGTGGGTACTCATTCTAGAGGAAATTTAATTTGAACTTAATGCACTGATCAAAATGACAGTAAAAGTTTTTCCAAAAATTTCAAATTCTAAAATTTTGACTTAAAATTTTTTTTTTTGAACCTAGTAATGTGGGTACTTAAACAACCGGAAATGATCTAACTAGACAAGAAAACTCAGTGACATTTGAGTAAAAAAATCTCAACTGTCTGTAGAAGCCAATAGCTGGAACTCGCTAGAAGAGCGAGCGAAAATAAAAGCAATTAAAACAAACAAAACAGCCCAAGATGACTGATTCAGTAGGTTATTAGCAAAGAGAACGATTTCTTTGATTTAAAGGGTCTCTGGGCGCAGACAGCTGCCACGTGGTTAGTCTATTTATTCGCCTCTCAGAACTCTCAGACTCATTTGAATATTTATATATATTTTAAATGTGCATTCACAATATTTCCTTTATTATATTAATAATAGACCTCTCCCACTTGCTATTAATTAAATTTCAAATATTTTGAATAATTTAAAAAATTTTTACTCAACTCTGAAAGTTTAATTTTTCATCTCGAGACGAAATTTGACCCCCCTCCCCGACCCTACAATTTTTGTATTGACTTTCATTAGTTCTAGAAATATCTCTTAGACCCGAAAATGCCCTGAGAATTTTTTTTTTGCAGGATACAAAATTTTTTATAACTAAAAATCAATTAGCGGTTTTTCGCGGTTTCTTTTCTTCGCCTTTAGAGATCTAGGAAGGGCTGGAAAAAAATTTTTAAGGCCAAGGGATTGTCAGAAAAGGTCTCAAGGTCCAATAAAAATTTTTTGGAATTTTTAAAAAATTTTAGTGGAGCGTAAAAAATTTTTTAAATAACAAAAATTAATTCGCGGTTTTTTGCGGTTTATTTTTTTGCCTCTAGAGGTCGAAGGAGGGCAGGTAAAAAATTTGTAGGGCTAAGGGATTGTACGAAAAGGTCTCGAGGTACAAAAAAAAATTTTTAGAATTTTTAAAAAATTTTTCTCGGGGTGCAAAGAATTTTTTAAATAAAAAAATTTAATTCGCGGTTTTTCGCGGTTTTTTTTTTTGGTCTTTTGCGGTCTAGGGACAGCGGGAAAAAAATTTTTAGGGCCAAAGGATCATCAGAAAAGGTCTCGAGGTACAAATTAAATTTTTTTAAAGAAATTATAACTTTCAAAAGTTTTTACCTCGAAAATGTTTGAAATTTTGAAATTTACTGTCAGCAGTTTGTGTCATAAACAATTATAGTTTTGAGTAATTAGGAGTGATGTATCGCAATAATTATGAAAAATAAATAAGAGTAATTGTCACGGGGATAAGTAACATGTATAATGTGTAGGAATATTGTAATAATTGTTTATAAATAGAAATAAAATAAGTTTAAGAAAGTGAGAAATTTTGGGCACGACAAAGGCGCGGCTCGTTTATTAAGTATGACATTTTCACGTATCGGTCATATTTTCTGGGCAACAGAATTTGTACTCCCTCTCTGTCTATGTAAGTATAGTAGTAGTATATAGTGTTTGAAGTTGAGCTAGACGTACAAGTATTTTGGTAGTGGGTGAGAGTCGGATGGTTGAGGAGGGGCAAGAGGTAGGGTGGGGCGGGGGAGGGGGGGGGGTAAAGTGAGGGAGGATGAGTAGGCATATCAGTGGCTGGTTAAGTAGCAACAAGCAAGAGGAGGCAAGAGCAGTAATAGCGTACTGTCATATTATGACTACGACACTTAGCTTAAGCATGTCACACACGCTAATCCTTGAAATGTTTCCTAAGTTTATTATTAGTTTGTAATTATTTTATATTTAATTAAATGTCTATTATAATATTTGTATTTATTATTTTATTACTTTAAGTAATTTTATTAAAAATTTAAAAAAAAAATTGGGTATTTTTTTTCAGTTATGGAAATATCGATTTTTTTTATCGATATATCGAAAGTTGCATCGATTTAATTCATTAAGAAAGATGTTTAATCGATATATTATTATCGATATATCGATATTTTCAGAGCGATATATCGATCTTGAAATATCGACATTTCATGAACGATATGTCGATACATCGAAATTTATCTCGATATCTCGATGTTTAGAAATTCACTGATTGATATTTGATTGTCTATGTATCGTTTTTGTCAATCGATATATCGAAATTTGTAACGATTTAATTTATGAAAAGAAATATTAAATTGATATATTTTTATCGATACTTCAAGATCAATAAATCGATATTTCAAGATCAATATATCGATATTTCATGAATGATATGTCGATACATCGAAATTTATCTCGTTATCTCGGTGTTTAGGAATTCGTTGATTGATATTTGGTTGTCGATATATCGTTTTTGTCAATCGACAAATCGAAATTTGTATCGATACTTCAAGATTCATAAATCGATATGCCAAGATCGATATATCGATATTAAAAATCGATATATCGATATTAAAAAATCGACACATTGAAATTTATTTCGTTATCTCGGTGTTTAAGTATCCATTCATTGGTATTTTATTGTCGATATATCTATTTTATTAATCAATATATCGAAATTCGTTTCGACTTAATTTATTAAAAAAAAGATTGAATCGATATATAATTATCGATTTTCCAAAAACGATGTATCGATTTTTTAGTTTTCATTTATTGATATTTGAATTCAATATATCGAATTCCTAGTCAATAAAGTGAAAGTTATATCGATTTATCGAAATTTAAATATCGATTAGTCGAACATATCGATTGATATATTAAAAATTATGTTCATATAGTAAAATTTAATTTGATTTATTAATAATTATTTAATATATCGATATTTTAGTATCGATATATCGATGGCTTGCAATCGATATATTGGTATTGATATTTCATAATCTATACATCAAAATTAATAAAGTGACGCATTAAAATGAAGATCGATATTTGAAATATTTAAAATTGTTTAATCGATATATCGAATCATAAAAATCGTTATATCAAATTAAGAAAATTGATGGATAAAACCTGAACGATTGATATATCGAACTATAAGGATTATGTTGAATTGAAAAAAATGACATCGAATCGGAACAATCGATATATCAAACTTAAATTATTCATAAATTGAACCTGAAGATCGATAGATCGTACTCAAAAAATCGATATATCGAACCAGGAGATTGATATATTCCACGTAAAAATCGATACATCGAACTTGTAAAATCGATATATTGAACTTAAAGATCGATGGATTGCACTTAAAAATATATATATTGATTTGGTAAAATCGATATATTGAACCTGAAGATTGATATATTCCACATAAAAAACGATACATCCAACTTGTAAAATCGATACATCTAACTGATAAATCGATATATCGAACCTGAAAATGGATACACCGAACTTGAAAATCGATACATCGAATTGGTAAAATCGATATATCAAACCTGAAGATTGATATATTCCACATAAAAAACGATACATCGAACTTGTAAAATCGATTCATCTAACTGATAAATCGATATATCGATCCTGAAAATGGATACACCGAACTTGAAAATCGATACATCGAATTGGTAAAATCGATATATCGAACCTGAAGATTGATATATTCCACATAAAAAACGATACATCAAACTTGTAAAATCGATACATCTAACTGATAAATCGATATATCGATCCTGAAAATGGATACACCGAACTTGAAAATCGATACATCGAATTGGTAAAATCGATATATCAAACCTGAAGATTGATATATTCCACATAAAAAACGATACATCGAACTTGTAAAATCGATTCATCTAACTGATAAATCGATATATCGATCCTGAAAATGGATACACCGAACTTGAAAATCGATACATCGAATTGGTAAAATCGATATATCGAACCTGAAGATTGATATATTCCACATAAAAAACGATACATCGAACTTGTAAAATCGATACATCTAACTGATAAATCGATATATCGATCCTGAAAATGGATACACCGAACTTGAAAATCGATACATCGAATTGGTAAAATCGATATATCAAACGTGAAGATCGATGGATTGCACTTAAAAATCGATACATCGAACTGGTAAAATCGATATATCGAACCTGAAGATTGATATATTCTACGTAAAAATCGATACATCAAACTGATAAAATCGATATATCGAACTTGAAGATTAATAGATTTCACTCAAAAAACGATACATCGAACTGGTAAAATCGATATATCGAACTGATAAATCGATATATCGAACCTGAAAATTGATAGACTGTACTTAAAAATCGATATAACGAAATTCAAAAATCGATATGTTGAACTCAAAAATTTGAATCTTACAAAAATGAAGAGTAAACATTTCTATAAAATTAAAATTCTCCTTAAATTTCAAAACAACAAAAAAAAAATATGAGAAATTTACCATAATAATATTATTTAATGCAGCGAAATTATACGTCATGAAAATACTCAGTACATTCCATTTCATTTTCCAGGTCATTAGTACCCGCGCAAAAGACAAATGTATCGCCAAGTCATCCTTTGACGATTCGCCCTCTCTTTTCTCGCCCAACCCACCTCTGATTCGCGCTTTAACAAAACAACTCTCTCTCTTACTTATTATTCTTCATCATCATCATCATCATCATCATCATCGTCATCATCATCATCATCATCATCATCATCTTCTCATGTTCATTTACGATGTCTTGATGTTCCACCAACAACAACTCGCGTATTAACAAAAGAAAACAAAAATTATCCGATTACTTTGGCAATAATCCCAACTAGTTTTCTCAACTAAAAATCATTTTCTGCAACATATTTACAGATATTTTTATATTCCTCATTACTTACGTACCCCCTTCTCCTAATTACAATAATAACCATTAATTAATTAATTAATTAATTAACAAAAATCTAGAATTTAGAGATTTTCATATCCATTAACTTGTAACTAGAATTTATTTATATCTAAATCGACTTAGAAAATCGTACATAGACTCATTAGAAAGATTGGACTTTTCTCGATTCCAAGACCATACTATTGATTGATTTTCGACCACTAGATTCCGAGATATCGATACTTGAACATAACCCTTTTTTCTGTAACCAAAAATGACGATTTTGTGGAAAAATCTATGGAATTAATTTTTTAAAAATTCATAACTCAAAAATTTATGAAAATTAAGAAACGTTTAAGGTCTCATTTTAAACGTTAGACCTTTAGCTACAACTTTCATTATCACGTTTTTTATTTTTGACCAACAGATATCGAGATATCGAATTTTATACCCACCGGCTCTTGACCAGAAATTTTGTTCCTTTAAAAAAATTCGAATTTTTATTTTTAAAAATTCATAACTTTTGAACTGCGGAGCCTAGAGCTCCAACCAAAATTTCATATGAATGCTTAGACCTTCCCCTTCAATTTCATATACATATTGATCTACTTTCCTCCATAAATTTGCCCTCGAAAAAATTCCCAAACCCACGATTTCAAAATTCCAAAAATAAATTTCTTTTTCTGGTTCAAATTTTGAATAAAAAAAATTTTTTTTCGACAGGAAAAAATTTTTTCGAGTAATCTGAGGTCTTCTGAGGAACTGGGGAGCCTGGAAAAGAGTAAATCGAGCGGAAAAGTGATTGAAATCCTGAGATAACACGAGAATTAAATGTTCTGGTGGTTAAATTTTCTACAAAAGTAAACACTAGAAATTGTTTATTCCAGGAATATGCTGTCAGAAGCGTGCCAATGCAGCCACTAACCTATAACTTATTTCACGTATCGTTAGACGTGATGCATTCGATCCAATAATAATCTAGAGTAAGCTATTGCCGAGCGACACTTACAAGGGACGAGTTTGGTAGCAGCTAAATTTTCTCGTTTTCGGTCACTTAGTTGTGATTAATACCACGAAAAATACCTCACAATCGGTTTAACTCGAGATAAATTGTTCAAGATAACTTCCAGATAGTCGTAATTATTTTTAATTTTAATTAAGTGCCAGCAATTAATTTTTTCGCGCCAAAATGCGGGAAATTTGAATTTTTATTTTTCTTTATTTCGGTTTCGCACCGGTATTTTGGAAACTATTGATGCTGGAATAAAATTGTTAGGACAAAAATTGTAGCAGGAAGTCTGAGCTTTAAAATGAGACCTTGTGCGAAGCTTAATTTTGATAAACTTGGAAGTTATGGATTTTTAAAGTTTTGTTTAGAGAAGTTTGAATTTGCGAAAAATCTACACCTGTAGATATTGATCGATATCTCGGAAGGTGTTGATCGAAGCTTGATGAAACATGAATAAAAAATGTTCCTTGAATCTTAATCTTTGATTTGAGCCCAATCGGGAACCTTAATCTCAATTTTTCTAGAAGTTATGGATTTTCAAACTTCCGGTTCTAGATTCAAAAATTGAATTTCTCAAAAATTCGTAATCGAAATTTAAACAAATATTAATAAAAAGTGTAACTCAGTCTCTTCTTCGAAATGAGAACAATTTTGAGTCTTAATATCAATTATTTTGAAAATTATAAATTTTAAAAGTTAGAAAAAAATCATTTTCACTAAAAATTCAAATTTTAATTTCTTTACTTCCATTCAAAATTCGATATCTCAATAACTATTGATCGGAACTCAATCAGCCCAAAATGAAAATTGTAGCTAAAGGTCTAAGCTTTAAAATGAGACCTACAATTTTCCTTAATAATCACAAGTTTCCAAGTTATAAATTTTAAAAGTTAAAAAAAAAAATCAATTTCCTAAAAAATAAAAATTTCGATTTTTTTGGTTCCGTTCAAAATTCAATATCTGGAAAACTAATGATCGGAACTCGACTTACCCGAAATAAAAATTGTAGCTAAAGGTCTAAGCTTCAAAATAATACCTATAACTTTTCTTAATATTAATAAGTTTCCATGTTATAAATTTTCAAAGTTAAAAAAAAAAATCAATTCCCCGAAAGTTCTATTTTTAAAATTTTTCATTCCGTTCAAATTTCGATATCTCAAAAACTATTGATCGGAACTCAGTCAGCTCAATATCAAAATTGTAGCTAAAGGTCTAAGCTTCGAATTGCGACCTATAACTTTCCTTAATAATAATAAGTTTCCAAGTGACAATTTTCAAAAGTTTAAAATCCGAAGTAATTTGAATAAATTCCTTTATTTTATCTTTTTTGTGACACATGGATACAAAGTATAAATATAAAGCATAAAATAGAGACAGCGGAAATAATCGATTCGACAAACGTCTTATGTTTTGCATCAACGCCACTGACGGTGCTTTAAATTAAGACTCTCAAACACTCGCTCCGGTTATTCCCGCTCTCACTCAAATCGTAATCTTGATGACATTCTCACTCTTGATATTAATTCACTCATAAACACACAAACTCCTCACTTCCCCTTCCTCTTCCCTTACCCCTGACCCCTCACCCTCTAGCTTTCTGTTTTGCAGACATCAAAAATGTCACCAGATTTAATTTTATCATTTTTTTAATTTTGTTTTAGAGCTTGAAAATGCAGCGTGTTAGCATAAATCTCAAAATCCATTTGTGTAGGCGCTTGCATTCCCACCTCTGTCTGGTAGTTGACCGAGAATAATTAAACATATGTCTTTCCGTATCAACGTATTGCAAGCTTTGATGATTATTATTTTATACAGTTAACATTTGTCTCGGTTGATTTTTATTTTATTTAAATATTTATAGAATTTAATCATTTATTTATTTTTTTTTTAGACTTTGAAAATTTATAACTTGGAAACTTATAGATATTAAGGAAAATTGTAGGTCTCATTTCAAAGCTTAGACCTTTAGCTACAATTTTCATTTCGGGCTTATTGAGTTCCGATCAATAGTTTTTGAGATATCGAATTTTGAATGGAATTAAAAAATTAAAAAAATGGAACTTTGGGAAAATTGATTTTTTTTTTAGCTTTGAAAATTTATAACATGAAAACTTATTAATATTAAGAAAAGTTATAGGTCTTATTTTGAAGCTTAGACCTTTAGCTACAATTTTTATTTCGGGTAAATCGAGTTCTGATCATTAGTTTTCCAGATATCGAATTCTGTACGGAACCAGAAAAATCGAAATTTTAATTTTTTAGGAAATTGATTGTTTTTTTTTACTTTTAAAATTTATAACTTGGAAACTTATGATTATTAAGGAACATTGTAGGTCTCATTTTGAAGCTTAGACCCTTAGCTACAATTTTCACTTTGGGCTGATTGAGTACCGACCATTAGTTTTCCAGATATCGAATTCTGTACGGAACCAGAAAAATCGAAATTTTAATTTTTTAGGAAATTGATTGTTTTTTTTTACTTTTAAAATTTATAACTTGGAAACTTATGATTATTAAGGAACATTGTAGGTCTCATTTTGAAGCTTAGACCCTTAGCTACAATTTTCACTTTGGGCTAATTGAGTACCGACCAATAGTTTTCGAGATATCGAATTTTGAATGGAAGTAAAGAAATTAAAATTTGAATTTTTAGTGAAAGTGATTTTTTTTTTAACTTTTAAAATTTATAACTTTTGAAGTAATTGATATCAAGGCTCTTTTTTGGTCTTATTTTAAGGCTTAGACCTTTAGCTACAATTTTCATTACAACCAAATCATCTTTCGATCCTTAGCTTTCGATATATCGAACTCCGAAGTCATCTCCTCAAAATAAAAATTCCACAAATTAATTTTCTCTTCTCTCAAAAATTCATGACTTGCAAACTTATTAATATTAAGGGCCACCGTCGATCTCATTTTCAAGATTAGACTTCTAGTTACAATTTTCATTCATACGTAATCAACTTTCGATCATTACTTTCCGAGATATCTATAATTCAAAGTAATTTCTTCATTTCTTTAACTCATTTCCATTTAATTTTCTACATCATATATATTTATTTATATATATATATATATATATATATATATATATATATATATATATATAAATATATATACATAAAATATGAATATGAAACAGTAAAATGAATAACCAAGATCATGATCTATATTCGTAAAAGCGTCGGGACAAAATGAAACAGCGTCTCCATAAAAAAAAAAAAAAGTCGCAACTGAGATGAAGAAGCCATAGGCCATAGGAAATAAAATAAATGAATGAATGTACATGAGTAAAGATATTATAGAAAATATTTCTATCAAGGGGAGTAGGAACTAAAACTGGAACTGGAACTGGAACTATAGAATAGGGTCGGAGATTAATTTACAGTATGAGATAACAAACGAATGGAAGAATGAGAAAATTCGATTGTCTCGCGTTCTCTTGCCCTACCGACACTTCCCCCCTACTCCCACCTCCCCCTTACCCTCCCACCCATCCTCTGTCGTCCCTGCCATCTCTCCCTGGTCTCTTGGTGGCCCCCAGCCGACCCCTTCCCCACCCTGGGACTGCGACTTGTAATAAGAGATTATAAATGTATTTTATAACACGGCCACATTGTAAATTATTTCTATTGTTATTCCGTGCAATTAGTTATACGGTGATGAGATTTTAATAATTGATACTTGAATCACGAGTCCGGTTTTATCTGATGATAAAAATATTTAATTGGATTTTTTTTTTTTTAATTCATTACTTTTAAACTTATGGTGATCAATAAATCTGATTAGATTTTCCTGATGAGTGGGAGTCTCGGCTACAGTTTTCATTTTTTAGTGATCAAGTTCCGACTGATAGTTTTTGAGATATCAAATTTTGAATGCGACCGCGAAATTTAAAAATTCAAATTTTCATTTCGCGGTTTTTTCAAACTTCGAAAATTCATAACTTGAAATTTTATGGATATTAAGAAATGGCACTGGACCCATTTGAAAGGTGGGACTTTAGGCTACGATTTTTAGTTTTTAGTGATTGAGCTCCGACTGATAGTTTTCGAGATATCGAATTTTGAATGCGACCGCGAAATTTAAAAATTCAAATTTTCATTTCGCGGTTTTTTTCAAACTTTGAAAATTTATAACTTGAAAATTTATGGATATTAAGAAATGGCAATGGACCCATTTGAAAAGTGGGACTTTTCTCTACAATTTTTATTTTTGGTTCATTGACTTCCGATCATTGAGTTTCGAGATATTGAATTTTGAAATTCAAACGTAAAAAAAATTTGAATCTGAATCCAACTTTCAAATTCGATATCTCGAAATCTAATTATCGGTTCAATATTGAAAAAATAAAAATTTTAATCAAAAGCCCCCTTGTTAACTTGAGTACGATTACGTTCCTTAATTACCGCAAGTTTGTAACTTAAATATTTATAAAAATAATAAATAAAAAAAATGACAACAAAATCCGTCAAATGACGCTTCGCAATTATATTTAATGTCCTCGTAACATTTCATCACCCTTGTTACTATTTTCCTCTTTCTACCCGCTCCCCAACCCCCACTCTCACTTCCACCCCCACCCACTTGTATTCCCACTACGCCAACTCATTCCAGCAAAGTATAGATTTATAACAACTTTAAGTTTTCCGATTTATTTAACGCTATCTTACGCTATGTCTTAAATTACGGGTTTACTTATCACTTAGCAGATGCAAATAAGGGTTTTAACTTCGTTGATTGGTAACGAATATATATATATATTTATTTTCCCCCTAAAATCCCTTAGCGTCGAAAAGAAAAATAAATAAATTAGAAAAATTACCACCCGCTGATGGATTTTAAAATTATTTGAAATTAAGTGTCCTTCCGAACTACGAAAAAAATTAATTTAGATCTCCAAGGCCCCAGTTCATGACCAAAGGGTCACTTTTAAAAAATTACTTGCCATAATTAAATTAAACCACCCGCGGAAGAGGAATCAAATTCGCGGTTAATTTTCGTAAGAGTTAAAAAAAATAATTCCTGGAAAAATTTTAAACTAATCGACTATTTCAAGTGGCTCCAACTTTTCTGAGCTCGGAATCTAATTACAGCCACTTGATAACTCGCTAAAATCCCATGCAATTTGTGGTATTCTCTGGTGACAACGCCACGAACTCTTATCGTGTTGATTCGGTCGACCAACATCTCCATGGATTTGGTGTCCTGGCTCATTAACGGCAATTGATAAAAAATAATTTGATAGCACGACCATAAACTAGAGCTCCGAAGGTTGAAAACGAATTTTTTTTTAATTTTTCTATCATGATTCAAAAAGGAGTTACGGAATTTTGAAATTTGATTCGCGGATTTCGCGGATAGGGATGAGGGGAAGAAGAAAGGGAGGGTAGGAGTCGAAGTTAAGATGACTTTGGATAAAATTAATGTGATATACATTTGGCATTTTATTGGAATCCTCAAAGTCTAGATAGACCAGAAAATTTATCGGGCAGGGAGGCTGAGGTAGGAGCTAGGGAGGAATGGAATAAAATTTTGTAAATAAAAAAGTTGAAGGTTGTTTGGGTTTTGTTATCCAGACGTCGCATCGATCTCCGTCAACATCCCGGGATAAAGAAAACCCAGATACGCGGGGGGCAGTCGCTGCTCTCTACTCAGCCCGAGGGTCTTGCTCGCTCTTATCCGACTCGGTCTCACTCCCTCTTTTGAGCTCCCAGCTCACGGACTCGCTTACGGCCGTCGCGTCCCAGTCAACCGCTCTCTAGTCTGGGGACCACTTTCCGCTTCTACGGCGCTCGAGGGAAAGGGGGTGCCAATGGGAACGGGATGATAAGGGGTGGTACTACTGCCGTAGGTATTGATCTCAACTCTTGCTTTTTATACTTTTATTCTACTGGTCACAGTCGCTAAGAAAATACACTATTTTAATAAATAAATACATTATTTTACTTTTTACACAAACGCGTTTTCCAAATAAGCGAAAATTGGACATCTGCCCAAATTAATATTTCCAATGCTACCGAATTTTAATCCGGCCCATCTTACCCCTGCTAAAATTTCACTTCAGAATCATCAATCCCAATCTTTTTCTTGACTAAAGTCCATCAAAGAGTCGATTATCTGAAAATTTCCCAAAGCGATTACTTCCGAAATGACAAATTTTTCAATTTTTGTAAAAAAATCCATCATTTCTCTTGGAGTTTCATTAAATAATTTCTTAGTCCTGGTCCATTTTACCCCACTACATGCTAATTATGCATCAAAACCTGGAAATATTTGAAAACGACGAAATTTTCAAAGAAGTCATTAATGCGCCTTTTTCGGAATTGGCCAAATTTGAGATTTTCTATAAAAATTCATAACCTTAACGACTCATCCATTGAAGACGAGTTGGATCCTAGTTCTTGGAAGACGTCTGACTATTAATTAGACTTGAAAAGTTGAAGGAATCATTACTGAGGTGGTCCCACATCAGAGAACGTGACCCTTGTGGGAAGAAAAGCATTGAAAGATAAAAGTTGGCCGCAACATAACTTACAATCGAGTTCGATTTTTCCGTTGAAAAGTCGACAACTCGCAGGCGCGCCCCTACTACGTGTCTACAGGTTGCAACCAGTACCAGCAATGCGACTCTCGCCCATCGAACAGTAAAAGCAAAAAGAGTTATCGCTGTGATAGATAAAATAAGAGTAAGTTGGAGACTAAACTAAAACGGGTTACGCCCAGATGCGCATCCAATTCTGGTCAATACCCTGATACCTGACAATCGCTTGCGCTCTCGATACTCGATTCCCTCCTCGATATCCCAATACTCCAATCATACCCTCCCGATCCAGGCAATTCCCTCCCTAGATAATCCGTTGAATTCGCGACGGGCGTTACTAATCGGTTGTATTGGAAATCTATTGCCAACCCTCGAACTCAATTCTCGACCTATCGGATCCTTCGGTCTCGGGTATTGAGTCTGCGCTTTTAAACTTCACCCCTCACTTTCATCACCGGCACTCTTTTACTCTCAAACACTCAATGCTTTACTCTTTACTCTCAGTGAGTTAACGGTGAGAATTTCTATCCCCATTTGAGAGGCACACGCCTCACCTTTATCACACCGCCCATTTTTATTTTACCGATAGCTGATGGAATTTATTTGCGGCTATAAACTGGAGAACTCGCTGACCACTTGGAGTCCATTGCACATCATAATTTTAAAATCTCCATATCTTTTTAAATTACACTCCTATCGGAATGAAGTCACATGCTTTTTTTGTAGTAAATTTTATGCTCTACAAAAAAGTATTCATTAATTTTTTTTATAAATCTAATATTTAATGAGCAAATCCCAAAAATGAAAACCTATCTTCAAAAATCAGAAATCGCTCATCAGCACATTGATTTTTTCCAATTTTCATAATTTTTTGAATTACACTCCTATCGGAATTTCAACAAGTACTTTTTTGTGGCAAATTTTATGCTTTACAAAAAAGTATGTAATATTTTTCGTAAATTCAATATTCAATGAGCAAATCCCAAAAATGGAAACTGATATCCAAAAATTAGAAATGGCTCATCGGCAAATTGATTTTTTTGAACTCCCATAAGTTTTTAAATTCTACTACTATAAAAATTTGTTCGAATGTTTTTAATGGGAAATTTACTTGTCTACAAAAAAAGTCCTTACGACTTTGTCTCTAAAATTATAAGTTTAGTCATAAAATACAATTTTCCACATGACAATAAAACAGCAACGACAGCGTATTTAATAATAATAATAATAAGAAGCCACAAAAGCATGTAGGAAAATTATGGAAGACGTGACAACAATTGGACATGGAGAAAATAACCGTAGTGTAAAATGGATTATTTTTTTTTTTCAAAGACCGTTCAAAGGATCCTCATAAAAGGAAGAAGAAACGGTCGGTTATGCTGGAGATAGTAGACGGTAACTGGAAGCTGGGGCTGGGGCTGGGAGCTGGTACTTGGAGAGTTAATGAAAGACTGGAAAATGCTAAGCGAAAATAGTATAAATGCTGTACGAGTTTACGATAGATGGTTAAATGTGACCGTGTATTAAATGAGCGGGTGTAGTTCCATAGAGATAGTGGTGTTGAACGGCCATTTAACACCCTGCCGAGCCGCACAACTCAAGTTAGATGAAAGCACACCAGTGGAAACCTATTGTTTAAATATATCTGACCACTGGTTCCTGTGCAATGAGCTGACGTCCTCAAGGACGTTTATGGTAAGTGGTTTTTTTTTAGTTTTAGTGTTATCACCATGAATAGGTTCGTCTGCTCAAGTGTCTATGGTTTTATTAATAGGCTATTATGGATTTTTTCAGCTCTTTGCTTTAGTAAATTAGCCATTTGGTTTTTATTTGCTCCATTGGTCAATTGACTTCACAATATTCCGGTTCCTCATAACCTTCGCCCAATTCCTACACTTCCAATGTACCACAGGTTCCAATAGTCGAAATGCGGACCCAATTACAAAAGCGTCCAAAGGAACTCTCCGATTGATTCTACCCAAGGCTCCTTAATCTTAAGTACAAGCTTCCCTATCAAAAAAATCCATGTGGGATCGCATGAGGACCCATAGGAATCCCAAACAGGAGAGTATAGATTTGTGTAAGAATCCATGTAAGAAATCATGTATATCTGAATTCCCACATGGGAATCCATATTCGATACCTATATGGATTGGCATGGTGTGGATCCCCATAGGAATCCATGTGAGAATCTGTATCGGGATCATATCCAGGCTGGATTCCCATATGGATTTTTTTTGGATAAGGTCTGCTTAAATTTTTGGTCGTATTCAACCGGAGGAACGGCACCACCCCTTTAAGATTCGCAAAAATATATGACCTTATATTTTGTATCATGAATTTTAGTTCACTTTAAAGTCAACAAGGCTAGGAGTAGTAATCTTCTCATTCATATTTTCGAATTCAATCCATTTCTACTCATACCTTCTTCAAAAACTCCTCTGCCTCAGAGAAGTTATTAAACCTTCAAAAGTAATTATTCTCTAAAAGTTCATTCCGTCTGACGATTACACACTTTCCAATGCTGCTTCCTAAATAACGTGAAATAAGGAACTCTCTTAAAGTCTTGGATTCTATATCTAGCCTTGAACAACACGGCC
The DNA here is from genome assembly GCA_964016945.1 of Microplitis deprimator. Lineage (NCBI taxonomy): Eukaryota > Metazoa > Arthropoda > Insecta > Hymenoptera > Braconidae > Microplitis > Microplitis deprimator. The sequence continues at coordinate 1,881,521 of OZ024713.1, forward strand.
TCTTTAAGAAGGTTCAAAATATAGCCATCCGGAACCATCGCTCTTTAAGATTCTTCTTTGGAAGATGTTTTGTACTTTTGAATATTGTAAAAAATATCACAACATCTATCTGTGAAATTCTTAATATATCTCTGGAACTCAGTCTTCTGTGCTACTTCTGGCTGAGGCTCTGCCTCTGTAAGACTTTTATTGCAAAATATACGATTATTGCGATCTGTGAAATAATTTAGTAATTTTCGTAGCTCAAATGATGTCGGTATCCAGGAAACTGGTGGGTGGTGGGAAGCGATGGTGTCGTCGGTTGAATTTAATTTAAATTCCATATCGTCGGGAATGGTTAGAATTTTTCAGAACCAAGAATAAGACGGAAGTCTGGAGACGCGAGAAAATGTCGTCTCCAGGTCCGCCATTTCTCCTTCGATAAAACGTTATATTCTTGTGTTAGTCGATGAAAATGGAAAAAAAAACGTTGGGAGGACAGAGGAAGAGAGGAGGGACGGAAAGGTGAGAGGATCGAGAGGTAAGGGGAGAAAAGAAATGGAAGGAAAATAAATGAAGTAAAAAAAGAAAAGCACTTGGCTCCGCGATAGTTTTCCTGGAGAGTGAGGGGAGGTAGGGGTGGAGGGAAGAGAGGAGAGGAAGAGGACAGGAGGGATTGAGGGTAGATGTGGGCGCGTACGGGGGTGGTATGGAAGAAGCTATCGACGTTTTTACGTAACAAATCAGTCGTAACTGGATGCGCGAGCTCGCGACCGTGCGCGGTAGAGTCACCAATGGGAGCGGCTTCCGATACTCGATACCCGATCACATCATAGGACAGCCCAAGTGAGGAATGTCCAATGGGTTTATAGGAAAAATTGTCCGGTGAGGTTCGGAGGCCAATCAATCTGGAGCACCAATCAGTTATATTTGGTAGCGGATCATTTTCTTAAGTGCTATTTAAAAATTACGTAGAGCATCTCATTTTCGGTTGTTAATTTTTTATGGATCTGCTAAGACGAAACTCGATTCTAATGTGAGAGGTAATCTAGGAATGGAATCCTTGAGGGGAGGGAGAGGAAGAAAAGACACTAGTTTTAATCTATGAGGAAAATGAGATGTGGAATGATGCTAGGAAGGGAGATAGATAAGAAGTTGTGTGAGTGAGATGCTCAGAGAGTGAGATGAGTGGAGATTTATTGAGTGAGACAGTTGGGAAACTTTTATAAAGAGAGATGGATATTATATTCTAGGAGTTAAGAAGACTAAATATTTTAGGAACAAGTTTGAGAATAGTTTTTTCAGAAAGCAAATAAAATTTGAATATTGGCAATAAGGCGGATTATAAATTTTCTAAAAATGGGACAGGTTCGGAATTTTCTAGGAATGGGTCAGATAAAAATTTTACAATAATGAGACAAATTTGGAATTTCCCAGGAATGCGACAGACACAAAATTTCCAGACAGCCATAAAAGTCAGTAATTTTTAATAAGTGAGACAGACAAAAAAAGGCTTTGTAAAAAATATATAAAATTTAGTGAGTGAAATGAGTAAAGAATTGAGTGAGTGAGATAAGTAAATGAACAAGGATCTCTTTTTCTATTTTCTCATCCTTTAAACTCTCATCCCCTCTTTATTTAATGCCTTACAGTCTGATCTTTCCACTCACTCGCTCTCTTATACTCTATCCCGGATTATAATCAACCCTTTTATCCTAGGCTTTCCATGTCGCTAATTTCCATAATTACACAGACGCTAAAATCACAATATCCTCTGCCGAGCTGAAAGGAGGAGAGTAACCGACGTGAGTTTCCCATTGCACTACACCCTTTTATACCCACCGCTGTTTCACCCCCCACGGCCGCTCAACGACAACTTTCGTCGTCATGTAGGACTCGCCGGCCCGGGGTGAGATAGCAAAGGAACGCCAGCGTAAGGGGGAAAGGAAGGGGTTAAAGGTGTAGGGGATGAATTCGCGAGCTATGTCCTCGAAGTGGGGGTGAAGTGGTAGGCTAGAGATAAAGGTAGCTCTTAAACTCACTCGCTCGCTCGCATGTTTATACTCGTATCCGCGTGGCCGGGCATAGTAGCACTTGGGTAACCAGCCAAGTGACAACCAGGACGCCGATCTTTGTGACTACCGATCTTTTGAACCTCTGCCAATGTTGAGCTTTCACTCCATAAAAGTGATATATATATTTTAGATCCAGAGATCACCGACTCCTTAGCTTTTATTTTTATCGTTCTTTCATTTATTCACTACTTTGATTATTTTGGAATCCAGAAAATTTTCCAGCATATGAACTTATCGATTTACTTTTTTAATAATTAAATATCATGTTCGCTTATAAATCCACAGTCTCCGTAAAATATCAAAAATTTAACTATCTGTCTTATATTTCAAATCATTATTAGCTGTCATGAGCAAATTTTATAAAATTTTACCTTTTCACATTTATTTCCCAAACTATCAATTTTTCACTGAAACACTACTGAAATAAAATTATAGAGCGGTAAATTTCCTAACCAAAATTCTCCTAACAAAGTTATTTCGGACAATTCACTCATGAGTTTTGCTCAAAAATAAAAACTAATAATTCCAATATCTAATTAAATAAAACTTTTTCGTATTTAATCAAAAAACTATATAACTTTTGGTTGAATTCCACTGAAATAAATTTATAGAGCAGTAAATATATAAACTAAAAATCTACTGGTATCTCCATTTCCAGCAAGCAGTTCTTCTCAATCGAATAACGCCCACAATTAAATGTCAGTTGGGGGTGAGGCTGGGGCTGTATCGAGCGGCATATACATTTCCCTCCCCTCTTTTCTTTGTTACCATAAACCCCACCGCTTTTACCCCATTTTTAGTAAAACCACTAAAGCAAATTCCTTCGACTAAATCAAGGTCAATGCACCCAACGTCAATGACATCTGCGTCGATGACGAGGTCACAGAGATGGTAGATGGTTGAAATGAACGAAATAAATGTTAAGGAATCTTAGCAGTATCTCGTAGACTTGCCACAGTATCTTGAAATGAGTTTTGTTGGATCAATAAGTTCTGGCATAAGAACATAGTGTCCTTGTATCAGACATTGTACATTTAACTGACTGTCTGTGTGTGTGTTTGCTAGAGTAGTGTAGCGGGTGGATGGAGGTTTGTTGTGCTGGCAAATACGATGGCTGTATAGGGAAACAGTCTAGGACTCTAGGACTCATTCAGTTATTTAAATATATCTATATATATATATATATATATATATATATATATATATATATTTGTTGATGCTGTTGCTGTAATAGTAGTAGATACAGACTGAAACCATTCCCAAACCAGATCTACCAACTCAACGAACCATTTACCCTTATATATTCAACGCTGTTATGTTTTCAATGTTGCCAAATGAGAGACAATGCAACCAATAGGATTCATTGCTAGATGAAAGTCAATCTTGTACCAGGATCCATTCCCCGGCCGGACTGCTCCTATTTTCAATTTGTGAGCAACAATGACAGAGAATGAGGAGAGATCAATACTCACTGCTCTGCTATCATCAACTGGGCATCGATCCCGAGTACCAATGCAGGGATCTGCTCATTGAGGCTCTTCCGATCAGTACCTCTGGGTTTCTGTAAGCCTTGTATGTGAATTTATTAGTAGAGGTGCTGGAAACTTTTATACGTGTATATATATTAAAGAGAGCTCATGAAATGATTTGTTGCTAAATGAGAGACAATGCAATCAAGAGGATTCAGTGCTTGATGACAGTCAATCTTGTCCCAAGATCCATTCCTCGGCCAGACTGGTCCGGTTTTCAATTCGTGAGCCACAATGACGGATGACAGCCAGCTTGTCCAATGCCGATATAGAGCTTTGGTCATTGAGGCTCTTCCGGTCAGTACTTCTGGGTTTTTTTGCAGGTTTAGCATGCGAACTTATCTGTGTAATTTATAAATAGAGGCGCTGGAGACTTTTTTATGGATTGTGGTCACCAACGGAATTTCTTAAAAATATTTTGTAACCTTGTAAATATTCACGCTATCTAATTGGGATTTTTATTCATAGCTTATGGAATACTAGTCTAATTATATTAAATTAGGTGACTTTTAGATGGAAAATTTACTGTTCTACTAATTGGTACTTCTGTATCTTTATTGTAAAATCAATAGGTTTTAAAATAATTGCAAAAAAGAAAATTATGATATTATTGAAGCTCATAAAAATTATAGATGTGTATGTATGTATGTATGTATGTATGTACATATGTATATAAAAGAGAATGCATGAAATGATTTACCTTGTAATAAAATGCTCGCATATCACATATGATATCATATATGTCATAGTTGTTGTGTGACGCGCATATGCATTTTTACAATATACATAACCTCTTGTCAGTTGTTGGAGTCGTTGTCGCGTTATCCCGATTATCAGTGTAGATTGCCTTCCAAGTAAACAAAGAAACCCTTTTTAAAATATAAAAAAATATTCAGCGGTAGAGATCCGAATCCAGTTGGGTCATTCCACGTGCCTGGATTAATAATTCAGCCTACATACATTTCATGTATATTCATATATATGTATAATGATTTCCAAAAGATAGCTGATTTTAGGTTTTGTGATTATTTTTAGGGACGCGATTCATTTATGAGTGCCGTCTCCTCCTGCGGGAGAGAGGATTCGGGTGAGTAAATAGAAAATGTAACTGCCCGAAATGTGTAGAGTAAGGACAGGACCGAAATAGAGTAGGACTAGGACTTAAAGGATGAGGGGGAGGAAATTTTAGGGTGAGGGTGAGTGCAGTCTACCGTGGATTTGGTACGATGGCTATTGTTTTCCCCTATCGCAATGCGACGTTCGCAATACTGGTCTTGTTTATTATGTTTTTGGGTTTTACTCAGAGTAAGGGTTCATAAGGAGTGAGTATGTATCATTAGATGTTTAGTCTAAGGGTTTAAATACTTCGGAGGTTAGAAAATTAATATAATTTTGAGACACTATTTTATTTTTTTTTCAAGCTAGTGATTTATTAGACTTAATTACACGAAAAAAGAGTTATTTTTTTATATTAAAATTAATGTCAATGTAGTTTATTAAATAGTGACGGTGTAAATCACGATGTAAGACGTTGATTCGGGTGATCATGGAAGCAGAAATCCGTCTCCTCATCCATCAGGTGTGACCCTCGTGTCTGGACGATGACATCGCTCGTTTTCTGAGGCATTATTTTTTATTCTGTTTCTGTAAACAAGTTAAACTAAGATGAGAGGTATATTGAACTTAAAGCTAGGGAGCTAATGCAATTGATAGCTTCAAAGGTTAAAGATGAAAAGCTGAAGTGAGGTCAATTGGAGCGAGGATTTAAACTTTGGAGATTATTTCGTTAACAGTTTGTTTTAGGGTAAAAATTTATAGGGATAAAAGTGTCAAGCGGTAAATTTCCCATCCAAAAAGTACCCTTTTCGATATAATTGAACCAGTAGTTCAGGAGTTATCCTTGATAATTGATTTTCGATAATCAATAACTTCTGTCGAAGGCAAATGATTGAATTTTTCGAATAATCTTTTTGAAAAATAATTTTATGATAAAATTGTATTAAAATAAAATTGTAGAGCGATAAATTTCTGTTTTAAGAGTTATATTTGTTAATTTAATTAGTTAAATAGTTTATGAGTAAACGCATGGAGAAAATCAAAAAAAGTATCGGAATTTCGAAACAATCAAGTATTATTAGTGTCTTGTAGAAAGGGAACAGGTAGACTGGTATAAGTAAGCGTGAGATGTGCGTGTGTACTGAGTTAACAAGGTTAAACACCTCAGCCAAGTTAACGGGAACATTAACACTCCACGATGATTACGATTAGAGACGTCTCTGAAGCTCTACCTCTACACCTTCTTCGCTTCTATATAGTTTACTGTGGGCTCACTACTACTCACTAAGCAGGAGTGAGAGGGAACTCGAAAAGTAGGGGGAAGGTGGAGACGAGTAAAAAGAATGTCACCTTTGTCGAGCATCAGGACGTTTTTAGTGAGCACAATATTTAAAAATAAAATAATCAAAATAAAAACTAAATATCGATGGAACTGAAGCATGATCACATTACCAAAGTTCTCGTAGTTTCCTGAGCTTAATTTAAATTCTATTACGCTCGATCTCTATTCCTCTTTCCTATGAATATTCAAACCTTCGTACGATCTCTCCCTCCTATATCTTTTTCCACCACTTTCTTTACCACCATCTCCACCCCTTCGGCTTCTTTACCCTCTAGTCCTCCAGCATCACCTCCACCTCCACCTCTGCCTCAGACTTATTCTCAAGCTTCAGCTTCATCTTCCACTTCTTCATGCTCTACGTCTATCGGGTATCCAAAGAATTAAATTAATATACCGCCTGCAAAACATCGTTCGTTCGTTCCATCGTTCGTTCGTTTGTGTGCTCGTTCGTTCGGTCGTTTCTTCGCTCGCTCGATTCCGAACTAACACTAGCGCATTTAAGTCTCAACGCTGAATCGACGAACGAAATTAAGAACAAGTAGTTGTAGGTAAAGAAGGTGGAGGCATAAGTGGGTGGGAAGCTAGAGGAGGGGAAACGTCTGCCCTTGATAATCAGCCCAGGAAACTTGTTATTCGAGCATCGAACAGACATTTTGATTTTCTTATTAATGTTTATATATCAGTGATAAATTAACAGTCAACTATATTAATATTTATAAGTTATCGTAACACACCTCCCCCTCGTAGATGCCCCAGAAAGACAAAGGATCCACTAGCGAAACCTCACACATTTTCTTACTTCTCTATCAAAAAAATCTTTGTGTGATTTGTATGGGAACCCAAAAAATCCATCGTAATCCCAAAGGAACCCAAATGAATCCAATCATCGTAAAAATCTACAATCGATTCCCATCGGAATTTGGCATGGTGTAGAATTCCCGTAGGAACCCATGTGAGAATCTACATCAGTATCAATGTTGGATTCCTGTAGGAAACCATATCGAAATCCATCCGAAAACGCCACGAGGAAACTCACATAGGAATCTAGGCTGGATTCCCATATGGATTTTTTGACAGGGTTCTATTCGTAGACGCTCACGCTGATGCTCCTGTCGAAAAAAAAGTCAACCGCCAAAACAATTCAGCATCTGCAGGCACATCGACTCAACCAATGCCACAATGACACGGAGCGCGTTCCTTTCTCATGAACCTGGTGGCTAAAAATAAAAGCAACCTAGAGCACAGAATAATCAAACAATAAATTTAATGATCTTGTTCCCATGGTGGCGTCGCAATAACGCACCAAGAGACACGCTCATGTGTAAACCAACTAGACCATGTCCTCTAGCTCATCATCATCATCATCTTCAACTTCCACGGCCTCAGGGCACCCTATCTACCTACGCCTTGTTATAATTCTTGGTTCTACAGCACACATAGCTAGTCTACCAGCGTAATGACGAGATAGACATGGGTTATTATGTGATAAATATAGAAATGTTATTATCGATAAGCGTTAATGAGCAGCCTTATGTTGCACCATGAGTATTAATAGGTACACTTGTAGTGCAGTGAGGCCGAGTTGAATCCAGCTAATAGATGTTAGACTGATTGTTAGAACTGGCGTTTAAAATCATGCACCCGCGCTTGCTCACGCACGAAGTACTTATTCATCAGCCATGCATCACGCCATACCTTATACACTGATATTGTTATTATTATCATTATTAACTCTATTATCATTTATTTTTGTTGTTATTATTGAAATCATTTTATGATTCCGTGATGCTCGGCAATTACTTATGGCTAAATAACTTCACTGAATAATTATTTATCATATGTTTATTTATTTATTTATTTATGGATTATATTATGGTGCATTTATACACAATCAGGTAATAGTAATTGGAAAATTATTTTTTATGTGGTGGCTTAATTGATTATTTTTTTAATTAGAGGGGAAATTAAAATGGCGGGAGGCTTTGATTTTTTTGAAAGGTAGGGGAGGGCTGGGAGGATAAATTATGAGAGGTTGGGAGGAAAGAAATGAGGGTAAAATGGGCTGACATAAAGGGGGAGATGGGAACTTGAAGGCGAAAGTTGATTATGGAATTTTTGAGGTTGGGTTGGGGTTAGAAATTTTTGATGGGGTTTTAACAGGAAATTTTGAAAAAGTTGATGGCTGAATGAAGTTCTTCGTCAAATTTTGAGTACAATGAGCTGAAGAAATGTATAGATATATTGATTAGAAGGAAAAAATTAATTAATTTCGAAACAGATGATTCTTAGAAAAATTCAAAGGAATGTTTGATAAATTTGTAGAGAGTTTAATTTCACTGCGAAATAACTCAGTTGAATTAAAATTAATTTTAATGAGTACTGAAAAAAATGATTATTAATAAAAATCGCAGACGGCATAAAAAATAAAAATTAAAAAAAATGTAAAAACTGTGATATTATTCCGGTTCCATAAAACCCTTGACTAATTTATGCAAACTTCGAATAGAAAATAAATTAAAAGGACAAAAATATCATAATCTCCTCCGCATGTATCTCGCTTCCTCTTGAGCTTAAGTCGCGTCTGCGTTCGTCGAAGGCAGACTCGCGGAAACAACTTATTCCTATAAAATACTAGCTATATACACTTTAGTGTGTAGTGTACTGTATAGTAGTTGAGTCTGACTGTTCAATGGCGCGTGAAAAAGCGTTCTGGGAAATTCCGGTATGTTCATTTTCCCCTCTCCCTATACTCTCTCTCTCTCCCCTCTATCTTTGCACTCTTTTCCCCTCTATTTCCTCTCATTATATTCACCCGCAATAATTTCTCGAACCCATAGACTTTTAGTAGAAATACAACAAATAAATATACTATATATATATATATATATATATATATATATATATTGGACTGTTTCAAATAAAGGGATTATTTTTTTTTTTTTTTTTTTAAACATTGGAAAATCGATAGAAGATCTTGTTACACAATACTAATTAAAATTTGAGCTACTAATATTGAAATTTAGAGGTGGCTGTTTATAAATTTCTATTTTTTATACATGAGCATGGTAGAAAATTCCTAACTTCTGAACAAATAAAGATACAGAAAAATTTTACAGAAAGATTTTACAGCAAATTGACTGTTCAACAAAAAAGGTCTCTTAAAACTTTTGCATATTTTGGACCATTAAGAAGATATCCAAGGTCAAAGTTTGATACAATTTAAAGAACTTGTTTTTGCTAGTTCTGAATTTGATAACATGTCAAACAATGATAATTCAGAAATTTTCAATGCATGGTTTTTGCAGAAAATTGAATGCTCTACAAAAAAGGTTCGAATTAAAATTCTCTCAAATTCAACCGTTTATAAGATATTTGCTCCCAAAACTCACACTGTCAGAAAATTATATTCCTCAATACTGAATACAATGCTTTTTTTTTTTGTCGATTTGAAACTCATATTATCATTCTCTGTGTAAAAAGAAATTGTTGAAAAAAGATTCAAAAAAAGTTGACTACTCTAAGCTTGAAAACGTGACTCAACGACAAACTCTTTTTGAACGTTTTTTAAACATTTGAAATTTCAAGAGAAAAGTCAATAAGTGTCCCGTGATTATGAAGATGGACTAAAACAAAAAATGTTCAGAAATAGTTAAAAAGAAGTTTTTTCTGATCGCATATTTCACTGAAAAATTTTAATTTGTAGTATTAGTCAAATGTATTTTTCTTTGTATTTTCAGAATTCTTTATATTGTGATACGTTTTGAAATTTAGAATAGCCAACACTTTTTTTTACACGGGTCTCTGAAGCTCACCTTAAGAATATAGTAAAAACTAATTTTTGTCAACTCGAAAAGACTAAATAGTTAATTTTTCATTTAAATTGTTATTGGACATTAAAAATTAAAGTAATCTTAATTTGTTAATAGGGGAGGGTGGGGCACGGTCCCCCTCAAAAATTTGGAAAAAAATTTTTTTTTTCATTTTCGATCAAATCATGATATCTCTGATATTTTATAGATATTTTAGGCTGATATGCGATATCTGGGGCATAATAGATCACCTGAAAGAAAATATGCTACAGAAAAATTATTTTTTTTCCTCAACTAAAAAAAATTAGAAAAATATATCGATTAAAGCTCTTTTAGGCCAATAGGTTATACTATGGTTAAAATGAAAAAAAGAAAAATTTTAATAAAACTGGGAAATGTAACGAAAAATTAAATTACATAGTATATGAAAAATTGAAAACACATTACTATAACTACTGTCGGTAAAGCTGCATCTTATTAAATGGTAATTTCAAATTTAAATTTAACTACATTATTTCCGCTACAAATCAAAAATCATTTGACGTGAATTTGCTGTTTTAAACAAAATCAGGACAGAGAGAGAGAGAGCCCCAGAAAAGAAATCTATTGGTTGACCCTGAGGGCCAGCCCCAAGACTTCCCGCTCTTTTCGAGCTCCATGAGGTTGGAAGAATAGTTTTTACTACATTTTCGAGCTTTTCAAGCTCGAAAATACTTTTGTATGCCTTTGTTTACGAAAAAAAATGTTTTTTACCATTTTTTCTCCAACGATATCTCTCGAACGAATTAACCGATTAAGACGGTTGAGGTGGCAATCAAAGCATTTTATTGTGTTCTAGAGCTGATCAAATTTTGAAATTGATTTATATAGTCGTTTTTGAGTAATTCCAAAAAAACTAAAAAAAATTTTTTTTTAATTCTTTCGTTAACGGTTTCTCTTGAACAAATGAACCGATTAAGATGGTTGAGGCAGCAATCGACGCATTATATTGAATTCTAGACCTGATGAGATTTTGGACTCGATCGATCAAGCTATTTCTGAAAAATATTTAAAAAAATTAACAAAATTATTTTTTTGTATTTTTTTTATGTCTTAGAGTCCATTGGATCGATCGATTTGAAGTTTTTAGAAAAGTTGACGGCCAACAAACTCTTTCGATTTCCACCCCAATCATCTTAGTTAATCAATTCATTAAAAAAATGTAAAGAGTTTACACACACACACACACACACACACACACACACACACACACACACATACATACACACACACAGACACTCGTACAGCCTTCTGAAAATAGTCAGAATAGCTTCCTAGGACCTCAAAACGTCAACATTTGATAAAAACTCGATTTTAAAAAATCGGATCGAATCCAATAACTTCACTATTTTCGAAAATTTGCAATTTCCTTAGTGGAAAGTTAAAAGAAATTTTTTCAAGTTTTGGTAAAAACCATAATGAATTTGCTTAACGTAGGACCAAATGAGGTTGACTTAGAGATTAAAAGCCATAAAAAATAATTACCAGCTTAAGAGGGCTGTGTGCCCCACCCTCCCCTACCATTTCTCCTGAATTCCCCATATGTATACGAACATGCTAAAATATACACATAAATATTCTAAAAATTTTTGTCATTCCAAAAGAAAAAAATTAGATAGATTCATTGATTTATTGTGAAAATTACAAGCGATACATACAAGAAATGCAATGAAAAAAGAGACATAAAATAACTTTTAGTTGAGACATTAGAAATTCATCGATCTGAAATATTAACGATGAGTCCGTAGTTCCCATGGTATTATGGGAACTATTCCCATATGTATGGAAACCATTGCTATAATATCATAAGAATATTTATTTATTAAATAGTGAAGAAATTTTTCTCATGATATGGAGAGATTTAAATGAAGCTTCTTCGACAATAAATTTGTATTGAAACACTAGTTTAACCCGGGAAAAAAAATTTAGATCTGTTCTGATCAAATTAGATCTGATCATATATGACATTTTTCTTTGGGGAAAAATAGTCCAGATCTACCCTGATCAAATCTAATCAAGTCAGATCAACCTAGATCAAGTTAGATCAACCTAGATCTAGTAAGATCAAAATAGATCAACATTGATTAAACGACCAATTTATGAAGTAAATATAAATAGATCTAATTGGATCTGTACGGGTCAAACCAGATCTGAGCTGATATAACTTTTTCTCAGGAAAAAAAGTTCAGATCTGCTCTGATCAGATTAGATCTGTACAGATTATAAAGAAATATTTCTTCACATTATATTATAATTATAAGATTAACTAGCTGAATTTTGAAAAATTTGATCTGAGCAGATCTAAGAGTGTTTTTTATTTACCTCGATCTGTTCAGATCCAAGCAGATCTATTCTGATCAGAGTAGATCTAATTTGATCTAAACAGATCTGGCCAAAATGCAGATCTGTTCAGATCTGAACTATCAGATCTAATTTGATCTGAATAGATCTAAATTTTTTCCCGGGAAGCTTACAATAACTCTTACTATACAGGGATAGCTTCCATGCACAAATAAATAAAAAATATTCAAGCTTATGATTGAAAATATAATAAACTCTCAATTTACACAGCGATTTTTATTGTTTCATTAGGTAAATCTTTTGAATATTCTATACTGATAAAAAATTATTGCTAAAAATTTTAATGTTTTTGCCAAATATGAATTTTTCTTCAATGTTTGAGTTTTTGCTTTTTTATTCATTACTATTTCTATGCATTATAAGAGTGATTCCCACACTATTTTCAGAAGAATGTCCAAGTGTCTGTATGTATGTGTGTGTTTCGATTCTTTTTGTGGCATTCAAAAGAGTTCTTTTGCACTCAGATTCACTGTATGGTAAAGGGATGATTTCTTTTTGCTTTACCTGCAGATCATCATCTCGAATTATTTTCAAAGCCCTTTTAATGTAAACTAAATTTGTGTCAAAAAATCCAACGAATAATTAATAATTAGTTACCTCAAAACGAAATATATATGGAGAATAGGATAGAAACCATAAATTAATTCAAAATTACTATATTTACATGTTGAAAATAATGAAAGATGAAACTTAACTAAGAAGTACAAAATCATAGAATTTTGGACTTTTTTCGTTTTTGAACATGGGACTTTTTACTGAAAGCTCGTAGTTTGATATTTTCAGATAGGAAATTAATGTTTATCTAACCCTGTGCATCAATTATTTTATTAGTAATGTCTCATTGGCTACCGCGAACTGATTTTAACCCAATATCCATAAAATTTACATTTCCACATTAATTGCTTTTTTTGTCACTAGCATTAAGTGTTTTTGAAATTTCGTCTTTTGCGTCCAAGCATTCATTGAACGATTTCCAAATTTTACTTTCAGTTTCGTTGAAGGATACATCGAAGAAATTATATGATGCAAAATCATCAATTTTTTCATTTTATCGTCGAGAAGCCAATTTGAATTAAACTTTACTTATGGAATCTTATAGCAGCCAATAACCAAACCTATTACAAATATTTTCTCACTGAAGGACTAAGATAATAACGACAATGTAATATTTAATTACATAAGACACATTTAACCTAGAATTGATTAACAATAATACCAGAAATAGCTATATAAATGAATTTTTTTACTCAAACGCCTTTTATCTTTGATTAAAGTAATATATTAACCACAAATATTTCATTCACTGTTGCTAATATTTCCAAATATTGTATGTACCGTATCTTTACGTTGTTATCAAGGATAAATTTTATTTAATGCTGTAAAGAGTTTGGGTATAAGCGATCTCAATTAGTATCCACTGTCATTGAATAACTATAATTGTATTTTAACAGTACGGAAATTTGAGTTAAAAAAAATACCTTTCGTTTTAAATAAATTTTTTTTTTTTTCAAATCAATGTACTCATCCGAAATTAAAATAAACTGGAATTCTCGTAATCATTATTGGAATAAGTAGAAGATTTTTCAAAAGATAAATTAATAATGATTGAAAATTTACATCAGTCAGATCATTTCACAGCTCAAAAATATTAATGGAAATCGAAGAAAATTAACCAAATAAATTAATGGATAATTGATTAGAATATATAAATTATTTTATGAGTTTACAAATGTGATAAAAATTTACTCATTCGCCACCTAATAGAACGATTGGAACTAATTTTTTTTTTAAGTCCTTAGCTTGGAACTTATATGTCAGCAGAATGAATTCATCAGATTTTATTGGATAAATAAGTTTTGCAATATGTTTTTACTAATGAGAAAAAAAAATTGCGGGCACCACCTATGAGTGACGGGAATTAATATTTTCATAGGCTTGTAAATTAATAAGCAAAGTAAAGTATGAATTAGAGCAAATATTTTTTAAATTCCGGGTAAGAAAATTGAAAATTTTCAAAAAAAACATTAAATCCAAAAAATTTTTTTTGATTTCCTCAAAAAATCTATCCTAAAAAGTTTCTTAGCTCAAGAATAACTACTTTTAGCCAAGTAATATTTTTTTCTGTGAAAAATCATTTAAAAAGAATCAGTTCTATGATACAAACAATTTGAAAAAATATTCAACATTTCAAATGTGAAATCTGCTTGCAAATGCGAACAAATATTCAGTTGAATTTAAAAATTTTATAATAACTTGTTGCTTGTGAGAAAAAAAATTTCATACTCCATCTAGCGGTAATATTGAAAATTCTTTTGAACATCAGTAGCATAAATTTGTCGGTGATCGAAATTTTTACTGACAATTTGAAAAAATAATAAATACTAATTTTGATAAAAATAATTTCAAGACTTAGTTTTCTCGAAATATCTCTGTATTATTATAAAGACAGGGCTAAACACGATCGAAAAATGTGAGTCAGTCAGTGAAAAAATAGTTTTAACGAATTTAACTGGACGATTTGAAATATTGACAATTTTCGAAAATTTAAAATTCACGAAAAATTGACGCTCGTCAATCATCAGTGTTATTTACCGCACGGCAGGGAAATTTTGATCTCAAAGGTATTGACACGTGTGCTGCGATGACCGCTCAGCAAAATGAGATACGATAAAGTCGATCATACTGAATGAGAAACTCTTTGGAATTAAAATGGGTGCGTGCGTTTATGTACGCGCATGTAAAGTTATACTTCTGTGATATCATTGAAAAATAGTTTTTAATCGCATGCAATTTATTAATTGCAAAAATAAAAAAAGGACTGGGAAAAGATAGTCAGCACAGCCATGAAAGCTCAGTTTGAATTTGATGAATATTTATTTTCTTACATTAAGTGGAATATAAATTCTCTCATTATTCGAATGTTATTTTTAAATTATATCCACTGTCATATCATCTTCTTTCGATTATAATAGTATTTACACTTTTCCGCATTATTTTTACCCATCTTGGAAACTGGAATAGAAACCTACCTACTGGTATAAAATCTCCATTCAAAAACTTATCGAATTTTTTTTTTAGGACATTTCACCGAATATGGGTTTAAAAAAGGCTGTATATTAGGAATAGTACTAAACATTCTATCTGTTCCCGAAACAGCCAGTTATTCCTTTGTTGCATAAATCGATAATTGAGGAAAATATCTATCGTTGCTGGTATTTCATACATGTTCTAACAAATTGGATAAAAAAGAATCGAAGAATCCTCTTAAGTATTTTAGAGAACGTGCATTTTATAAATCCAATTTTTTTTTTTTTTTTAGTCACGTGAATTTGAATGAAAATAATCTATTTGATTACAGCTTGTAACGGGGTAGAAATTTATTGTAAAGTTACAAATTTAAAATCGACTCGCGCCAAAGGCTACAGCGACCTTCTCCTACAATGACGGCCGATAAACGAATCTTATACTTATCACTGAGGTCACTGCTGTCGAGTTCCGAGCAGTTGATATTTTTTAGAAGTTGGCTAGCCTGCAAGTGAGGGTATAAAGGCTCCGAGGTTGGAAGCGATCGGTCTCTTGGCTATTGGCGGTCACCGTGTGCGGACGTTTTTCCTGACCACGCTACTTACAACTACTACTGCTACTACTACTACACTGAGTACATTAAAATACGCCATCAAATTAGCCAAGAGCTTCTAAGCCTTCGATTTGGGGAAGCTTATTTTATTATTCAATTATTGGAACCTAATTTTATATTGTAATTTGTTGCGGAGTTGGATTTTGGGAGAATTGGTTATTGGACTGTTGGAGAATTTAAGGACTGGAGGATCAGGAGGCTATTGAATTTTAGAGAGGAGGAAATTTCTCTCTTCTAAATTTAGTACTACGGAAAAACCCTGTTCTGAGGCTGATTAGCTGAGCAAAAGGTTGTAAGACACCTCAAGTCTTACAGATGTGTGGACCCTTACTTAATTATGGCCACATCTTAATTAGTTGAGTAAGTGGTCCACTTACAAGCTTTCTATAGAATATATAAATATTTTAATAAGTCATCACTTGTGAAAAGAAAAAAAACTCGTATGCCATCTAGTGGCGATTGAAGAAATCAATTATGAAAGTCAGAAATTTTTTTTATGAGTAATAAGAATTAAGCCTCAATTTTCGATTTCAAATATGATATCTTCAGTCAGAAAGTTACGGAATTTTTTTTTGAGGATATTCTGCAGAATATGAGTTGAAGAAAAAAAAATAGCAAGCAAAATTAACCCTTACAATATAATCTATTTTTCAGATAGATGGAAATATCCGGGAAAAAAAAATTTTATTCATATTGATAAGATTTTACAGCAAATTTAAAAAAAATTCCACGCAATTGTATAAAATTTTATAGTTAAAAATAAAGTTATATATAATTTAACTTGGTCGTGTTTGAGGAATAAATCATGTATGTATCCATGTACAAATTATTATGATGTTATATTATATTAGTCTAAATTACTCCTTTGAATATGGCCATCAAAAATCCATGTGTAATCATAAATAGAGCAACGAATTATTCATATTTTAAGTGTACAGTAGACAAGTGTACAAAATCTTGTGAAATCTTAGTCCTAGATTTTTTAACATTTCTTAAATTTTACGTGCATATTTTTTCCGGGTGTTTTTGATAGAAGTTCACACTAGTTAGTTGCAAATATCTGAGTTAACTTTCAACCGTATGGTTAATTGACAATTGAAAATAAAAACTTATACATTCAGAATCATGAAAATTAGTTATCCGATTGCAAAAAACCTTCATTTACTACAGTTATTTCTTTTTAAAAATCATGTAATTAAACGTAACTTTTTTTTTTCTTAAATTCTTAAGGAAAAGATGTATAAATTACGATATCATAGCTCCCTATAAAGCATCAATTATTCACATAAAAAGTTTCTGCTTGTGAAAAGTCTACATATCCGCACGCCATTTAGTTGCGATTTAGGAAATTAACTATAAGAGGTGAGAATTTTTACCAAGAGAAATAAGAATTGATTCTTAATTTTAACATTTAATGTCAGAATGTGGAATTTGGAATTTTATCTTTTAGCTGTTTTAAAAATTTTGAGTATAAATTACTACTACTCGTGCCGTTTTTCATATATTTATTTTAATGTAATTTTCGTATCATTTATATATATTTGTTTGCTTTCGACCAATCACGTTACAATCAGTTTGGCTTAGCATATAGTTCATCTAAATATTATTATAGGATAATATAAAAAATTAATATAAATTCTTACGAAATTCCCTTGAAGTAATTTTGAAAAATTTTGATACAGTAGTCATTAAGTTTCATAAATATATAATAGATTCTTATTCATTTGAAAGAAGATAAATTGTAGTTTTACTATTTCACTCAATAGAATATATAAATTTTGTCATTAGTTTTTACTTGTGAGAAGAGAAAAATATATGCACCCCCTAGCGGCTATTTTAGGAACTTTTTTATTTTTTATTCAAAATAAAGAAATTTACATTCAAGCCAGCATAATTATATAACTTGCCATCGTTTAGAGTTTGCCACAATTAATGAAAAAAAAATTAAAAATTTTGGAAATTAATAAAGAAAAAAAATCCTGTTATTAATTTTCTAGAAAATCGTAAATTTTGAGTGCAATACATAATAAAAGTAAACTTGCAGGGGCTTTAATTTTTCTGGATTTTTTCTGGATAAATAGAGGTAAACAGAAATGATTTTTAGTCTATCCATTATGAACAAAGTACTGATAAGATATCAAAATATCCTAAATACGCCATTTTCTTTAATTTTATCAATGCAATTATTTTCATTACCGAAATTCAATGGACATCATTCAAAAGTTTTTATGAAGTTTCCGAGACCAACTTGAATTTTCCGTTTGACCATAAGGGTTCCAATTGATCACCAAAGTTCAAAATGACTATTTCACTTTAAACATCGATAACTCATCAAAAATGTCTTGTATAGAGACTCTAAACCAGTTAAATTATAGAGTAAAAATGAAACTGGAAGAAAGTTATTGTAATTTTCAAAAAGAAAAATTGTTGTAATCCGCGGGTCGAATGAAAGGGAAGTAAAATTTTTGGAAATTCTTATTCGGAACCTGTTACTAAATAAAAATTTTCCACCTCAGCATTTGAAAACTCGAAACATAAAGCTCCAAATTTTTCTCTTCTGATCTTTGCGATTATTTTTTGTACAGAGACAGCTCGTTAAAAATAACCCAGATCTTACAATTTTTATTCAATCTTATAATTTAGGAATCAATCCCACAAATTTCAATAGTTTTAATTTTCAGCATTTACTAATAATTTTAAATATAGCCAAAACAACAGATGGAAAACTAGTGCTATTATGTAGATGCAATACTAGTGAGATATTAATTTTTTTCTAATTGACTAAGAAAAAAACCGGAATAGCGACACCCAAGACTTTTCTATTGGAAGTAAGAGCTCATTTATGGTAAGGGTTTTCTAAATCAAGTGAAAAAAAAATTATCGATACACATATTTTTTTTATTTCTAGAATACAAACTATTCGCATGAAAAACAAAAACATCCGAGTGAAAAAACTTGGTCCTCATCCTTTCAAACTTAAGAATTTGAAGTAGATATTTGAATAAAATATAAAATTAATATTTACTGAATATATCTTCTTCCAGTTAATTTAGCAAAAGAATATGAAGAACTAGTTTTTGTGTGTAAAAGCTATCATGTTCAGATTACAGCGATAATTGATTGAAAAAAATCTAGAATATATAAATTTAATAATGAGTTAGTACTCACGAGAACATTTTTGTCTATACGCCACCTAGCGGACAAATCCAAACAAATTTTTCTTTTCCATGAATGAAAAGTTTATTAACTCAAGGATTAAATTTTTTTGAAGTATATGAAATATTACAGAATTACATGAAATTTCGTCATGGTTTTTTTTTCTCAGCTGGCGTCTTTTTCTAAAAAAAAAAAATTCTTTTCTAAATTACTGATGGTAAAATTAAGGAATCAAACTCAGCTACATGATCTAATTTTCAGAAATTCCGTGAAGTCTTACAAAATTTTATGAAATTACATCAAATTGTTTAATATCCCTTAGTAAAAAAATTTATATGAGAATCCAGCCTAGATTCTTATGTGGGTTCACACATGGCGTTTCAGGATGTATTCCCTTATAAAATTTTATCAAACTGGGCTGCACAATATTTATAGAGCTCACAAAATTTGATGAAGTTTTTAAAATTTTCTAAATATATATATTATATGTCGTTTATTTATAATATGATAAGTTACTTTAAAATTATATGAAATTAGATCAAATCTTACAAAATTTATTTTGGAAGTTAAAAACTTCACATCTTCATAAATATTCTATTTACTTATAGGTGGCTACGTACGTCAGTCGGTCCAGTGAATAGTAGCAGTGATTTAGAATCGGAAGGACCCAGGTTCTAGCCCAGCAGTCGTCGGGATTTTTTCATCAATAAAAAATATTCTTAATCCGTCTCAGTAATATTCTCGTCCATTAGATGAATATATAAGATTTAATGCAATATTTGTTTCACGATTAAAACTTTTTTTTTTTTTTAAATAACACCACTAATC
The DNA here is from genome assembly GCA_964016945.1 of Microplitis deprimator. Taxonomy (NCBI): domain Eukaryota; kingdom Metazoa; phylum Arthropoda; class Insecta; order Hymenoptera; family Braconidae; genus Microplitis; species Microplitis deprimator. The sequence goes on from OZ024713.1 coordinate 1,901,332, forward strand.
ATAAATGCTTTGAGTCATTTCATTCTCTAGGACATAAATTTCTTTGGGTTAGCTACAACCTGATTCCAATTATTTTCAAAGTATCTTTTCATTGGATTAAAGAATTAAAAAAAAAATAACCTAAGTACAGTAGCTTGAAATATAATTTATTGTAATGAAAGTATATAACAATAATAATAATAATTTTCCTATACTATCGGATATTCGAATTTGAAAATCGATTAAAGCTCCGACCGTTTTATTTATAGGATTTTATGAAAGTAAAATATCCAATTGGCCAAAGTTTGAAAAAAATTTTATGAAGGTCATAAAGTGTATCGAAAATTAAATTTGATTAAAAACCAACGACTTTCGCAACACTGAATTTTAAAAGGCGAAGAAATTTCATACCTTAAAGTTCTCGACACGACTAACTCCAGCAATAGCTTCGCAAATAATCGAAGAATTATATATAGAAGAATATTTATTATACTTATAGGAGCAAAATCGGAAAATTTGTAAAAATTTCATTTTATAATTTTAGAGGGAACTAATTTAAAAAAGTAATTCAAATTTGGTTAAAGAAACAACTATTAACTACAATTACTATTTGGAAAAATAATTGCGATATTACTATAATGTAAGTGGAAACAGGATCGGAGCAATGGATAACAATATACACTTCATCGAAAAAAGTTCCGACGTCCTTACAAACGTTTTTTCCAAATCAGTCAAGTTGCAATCTGAGCAGATATCTTTTGTAAATAGTTTTACGCACTAAAGAAAATTATAATTTATGTGTAAAATGCTAGGTTTTCATTTACATAAATTGAAATTTTGTTTGAGGAATATGACGAAATCTGAAAGATATTAAAATATATCACTTTTTGTTTATATAAATTTTTTTATTTGTCTGCGCACATGAGAATGATTTTTTCCTTACGCCACCTGGTGGAAATCGTGGCTACTATTGTGTGTGTGTGTGGATGGATACCTTTAATATCTATTTTTTAATAAATTAACCGATCTTTATATTGTTCTTGCAGCATTCGAAAGAGTTCTTTTGAATTTACATTCACCGTAGAAGCCGATCGAGGTTCAAAAAATATTTTATCACTGAAGCGTCAAGTATTATGAAAACTTGAAAATATAACATTTAAGAGAAAAGTAACCTAATTTTATAACAAGTAGATTTATAAAAAGTATAATTTATAAAAAAATTTAATACAGTCGAATATTTCGACACTATAGATGCAATATATTTATATTGAGAATTCAATACTTGATAAAAATGGAGAAAAATGAAATGTCTCATAATAATGGAAAAAAAAAAAATTAATATTGTAATTTTCCACTTGCCAAAGTCATATAGTCAACTACTATAAAAATATTTAGAAATGATATTCACAAGACTCTATGTTGTAATCGAGACAACTTCTTTCGGAGAGGTAAAAATTATTTGCTTGTAAGGAACAAAAGTTATAATCACCGACAATCAATCGACATAATTAACGTACTATACGGATACATGCTTTGTTCAAATTAATTTACTAGACTGAAATTGAAATAACATTGACATGAAATTTACTTGGCCAACGTAGCCTGTCTTGTAATTATTAGTTAAATCATTCGTGATTTTTTTTTCGCATTGAATAATTAGTAAACTGCAAGTTACATATCTCGGCAAATTACACGATTTCAGAATATCAATGAAAATCTAAGAAAATTTCAGAAATAAATCAAACTTAATTAATTGAAGTATATAAATTTTTTGATGAGTTTCCAAATGCGAGAAAAATTTTATTTATTCGCCACCTAGCGGATAAATTTGAACTAATTGTTTTTTAAAGACTTAGGCTTAGAAATTATACGTCAGCAAAATTCATGGAATTCCGTTGAATAAATAAATTTTGCAGTCATTTTCTAGTTATCAGAAAAAAAAATCGCCGACGCCATCTATGAGTGACTTGGGAATCAATTTTTTGATTGACTTGTAAATTAATGTGGAGTGGAGCCGGAATTTAAGGAGAAACTTTTTAAATTAGAGTCGTTACGAAGTTTGCTAATAAAAAGATGACAATTTCATAATTATTTTTAGCATAAATTTATTAGTCAATTTCTAGCATCGAACACTAGTTTTTTTCCGAACTAAAGTGAATACTTCACATTTATCGTTTAAAAAAAGTTGTCCTCATGGAACAGTTTTGAGACAGGAAAAAGTTTACTTCAAAAACTATTTAGGTTAAAACGAACTTGAAAACGTGTCTATCAATTTCGCCTTTAAATGATCGAATTAAATAATTATAAAGGAAAATGATGATATCGCTTTTTTACTTTAGAAAAAGAAATTAAAGAAAAAACAATCAGAAGGTTCTATGAACACGCTATTTTATAAATTTCTAACGAAAACAAGAAATATTAAAATCTGTTCAGTCTTAAGATCAAAACGATTTTGAAAATATTTAAAATTTCGAAAATTGCTCTTTCTGAAATCATCAAGTTTCAAAGAAATTTTCTACATGTGAGAAAAAACATTATTTATTTATTCATTACTCACTATTCTGAATAGCCATCGCAAGAATGATGATCCTAAAGTAAGCCGACATCAGACAAAGAAAAATTTTAGAAATCGACATCTCGATAAAATCAAACATTACGAGAAATTAAAAAAAAACCAAATGGCGCGTATTTCAAATCTCTATACACGGATTTTTTCATATAAAATTATTTTCGATTCAGAGAATCGTAAACATAATTTGGAAAATGTGAAATCTGCATACAAATGCGAGCAATCATTCAGCTGAATTTAAAAATTATACATGAACTTTCTATTAGTGAGACAACCAAAGATCATACGCCATCTAGCGCTGATTTGGAAAATTATTCAGAAAATCACTAGCATACGTTTTTCAGTGATCAAAATTTAAACTAACTATTTTGAAACTTCAATACAAATTTTATGAAATTTCTATCGAGTCTTCAATCAGGGACGAAATTTTTTTTGACATATCTCTGGATCATTATAAAGACAGGGCTAAACATAAGTGAAACTGTGGAATCACGTAATGAAGGAATATATTTAATGATGTCTGGAAGATTTTTCATATTTACCATTTTCGACCTGTATAAGATTGACGATACAAAGAAGACATCATTAATCGGTGGAAATTATTCATCATACAATCAATAGAAAAAATAACTGTAAACTAAGAGCACTCGACCTACTGTCTGTTCACAAGACTGTCTGATACACGAGTGGTTATGTGAATAGATGATTGAGGAAAATGTCTATAATTGCTGGTATTTAATCCATTTTTAACGGATGAAAAATGAAAATAGATACTTGATCCAAATATTTGAAATAACGTGCTTTTTTTTAAATTGAATTCTTTTTTTTTAGTTCCGCAGATTTGGGTGAAAAAATTTATTTTGTTATACCTCTCACGGAATACATAAATTTCAACCGGAGACTTAATCGACAATGGGAAATAAAAACTTTTATATCCAAAATTACGAAAATTAGTTATCCGATTGAAAAAAAAAACATTTATTTGATATTATAAGTTCTTTTTTTTTCTCCACGTTCTTAGAAGTGAAATTTGCTTAAAATTTGCGTAACCTCAAATAAAAATAAATTATTGAATTATAGCTTTCCATAAACATATTACTTTTCTGATAAGTTTTTGCTTGTGGAAAGTAAAAATATCCGTACGCCATCTTGTTGCATTCTGAGGAATTAACTATGAAAGTCGGGAATTTTTTCTAAGAGATATCAGGTAAAAGCCCCCATTATTGACAGGGCCCGTACTATTGACATATTGTTTTAATTTATTTATTTTTTAATTACTGTATGAATAATCACATTGCTCAATACTTTTTATCAATTTTTTGATATTTTTAAATGGAAAAATAGTTCAATTTTATTTCTGGGTATAAGCTATTCGCTGTAAAAAAGATTTATTTTCTTGAGTAGACCACCATCGCTAGAATGTTTGAAATTTGTTAACAATTTCGTTTAAAGAGATCGTATTCTTAGAAACGGATTTTCCTATACAGTTCTAATGCAAGTGTATCATTAAAAATTGTTTCAGATTATTTATAGTCTAAATAACACCAGAATCATTGATTAAGACTGATAAATCTTAATTATCATTTAAAAATAGCGGGTGTCAATAGTCGGTACATAAAAATGCACGTGTGAGTCAACTAGCGACAGGCCACAAACTAAAGTAACTTAACCTCCTTAACATACATATCGATATATTTATTTTAACACGCTGTCTAGTAATTTCATAATAAATAAAACATTGAATAAAAAATTGTCGGAGCAAGAATAGTGTCGTTGAATTTATAAAAAAATAAAACTGTGTCCTAGATGAATTTTTAATTGTAATTATCGTATTTTGTCGTTTTTAATCAAAATATTTATAATTAATTCGAAACTAATTGACGGTGGTCTTTAATCATTTTTTATAAACTGTTGCGCATGCGCATTAAACCTGTCACTAATGGGGTCCATGGTATGTCAATAGTTGGCTCTGATACTATTTTACCCTGTCAATAATACCTACGCTCGACTTGTTGGTTTTAAATTAATATATTTTTTATTTGATTTATTGCTATTTAAGTAAATTAATTTACCTATACAAGTAGAGACATCACTTAAAACGTCCAATGCAAAAAAAGTTGATTACATTAATTTTAAATACGATAAAAAATTTCAAACAATCACAGACATTCTTATATAGTGTCAATAATGGGGGCTTTTACCTTAATAAGATCTTCCTTTTGACATTTAACGTTAGAAATGAAAATTTCAAGCTTCCTTGTCAATATTTTTGTTTCCTTCTTGTCTAAAAAAGAGTCTATGGGCTTTTATAAATTGTTTTTGATAACCTTACCTTAATAGTTTTCATATCCAGCATTGGCTAAGAATTTAATTTACCGTAAAAACAACAGATGGAAGACTAGTCTTTTTATGTTACACTGAGTTACTTGCAGAGACTTAGTGGTGATAATTAACGATGATAATCACTCTCAAATAACGACTACTTGATTGTGAATTCCAAATTAGTAATGATAAGAGAAAAAACAGTAGCAGGTGACAGTAGAAAGTTCTTCTGCTTCCAGGGAATCTTTTGATTCATTTTGGATTCGAATTCGACAAATTGTGAAAAAATTTTTATTTTAGATTTTTTTTTTTTGATCCGATGGAAAGTAGATGGATGACACCCATTGCATTAAGCTTAGAAAATAATGATGAAACGCTCTTATTTACTCAGATCACCCAATCCGCTGGAGAAAACTCATATTTTTCGTTCGTTATAAAATATGTAATTACATTATAAATGAACTAATTATGCTATTGATATTTTTCCTAAATATTTTGAAAAAATGTAATGCATTTTCTTCGTATATATATTAAGAAAGATTTGTAATGAATCTCGTATGTAACTATCAATATCTAGGATCTTCACAATTCATTCGACATGAAAAAAATATTGGAATCGGTCGTGAAATGAACGAAAGTTTGAAAAACTGATAAATAAGTGGAGAGAAAGCTGAGATAGAATTGAATCACAAATTATAAATCACTTGAATTGGTGACTGACGAAAAATAGCGCTGACTTAATTTACCAGACATGATATTTACAGAAAAAGTAAATTGCTGCTAGAAAATTTTTAGTTTAGTTGGAGAAATTTGAATTCTCATTTGCAAATATAAGATAAGAAAATTACTTTGCAGTAAGAAAAACATTTATGAATATGTGAAGGATATATGTTTGTTTCAACTACAAGTTTACAGAGCCCAAAGAGAACTCTGATTTATAACATGATTCTATTTATTTAAATTTTTCAAACAGTCCTAAAAATGATGCGATCATTTTGAAATATAGAGATCGTTCTTACTTATATTTCAATTTACAGATTTATAGATAATTCATGGGAAAATATTAAGAATATAAGAACTTCATAATGAGTTAGTACTTGTGAGAATATTTCTGTCAATGCGCCACGTAGCGGATGAATTAAAAAAAAATTTCTTTTCCCGCAAAAGAACTTACAAAATCGAAAATAAAATTTGAAAAAATTTTGAGGAAAGATTTTTTTACGAATGAGTGTTGTGTTCATGTGTGTAAAAAATTGAAGTTTCCAAAATTACTGATGAGAAAATCAAAAAAATTAAATCTGAATTTTGAAGCTGTTTCGATTTTCTAGGCATATTTCCTTTCTTAAAACAAAAAAGATAAAAAAAATTACTTTAGGGCTTAGGACAAGTAAATTATCGTGGCTAGAGTACCAAGTGCTCCAGCTGTCAAATCTGTTCCGGGTTGGCTGAGTATTGCGCCTTTTTTCTTACAGTTGCTAGCTTACCTGAAGCAGCATTAACATCAGAAGCAATTGGTACTTCAGATAGAACTGTTTAATTTTTCTACATTAATTAGCTTTAAATTTATTTTCTATATAGATATCTTCAACATCAAATTTTAAATTATTATTGGCAGGTGGGAGTAGTAGACATGCTTCTTCCTGTACTAAAAATACTTCAATTTTCTCAAACATGCAAATTTTTATTCCATTTGCAATGATAGCTTATCAGATAGTCAGTTCACTAAATTCTATATAGACGACAAGTGACTAGCAATAATAAGAAATTATTACATGAGCAAATACTTAGAGCTAAACTACGAACAGAATATTCGTATAAATTTGTTTTTGTGCATACCCATCGAATAATTATAAAATTACAACTTTTCATAAATGGATCGAAATGTATTCTAGATTATTCGGAAGCGATTCGAAAAACATTTCAGCAAAGCGGTGAACATGTGAATGCAGCACGCTCCTTCGACTTCTATTTTTTTGGGCTTTCTCGACTAGATAGTCTAGCGCTCTCTTAAAAATATTACTTTCAAACTTTTATATAACTCAAATATATTTCTTTATTATTTAGCAATAAAGATTTTGAATTTTGAGTATCTAAGTTACTTTGTTGAAGACAAAAAATTTATAAAAGTAATCCAAAGTATGTCTTAATCAAAACTTTTAGTTCTGACATAAATTTTAAGAAGTATGCAATGTAATAATTCATGTCATTACTTTAACTATATCAACCTTCATGTTTGTCTGTGCAAATGAGAAAGATTTTCTTCCTGCGCCACCTAGCGGCTATTTTAGTAACTATTTTATAGTGAGTTTATCGGATAATTTAAAATGAAACGAGAATAGTTTCGTGATCGGAGATGATTTTGTAACCTGACATCCTCAGCTTTTCAAGTCGATCGATCGACGGTAGGGACCAATCATTTGATATTTATCAGTCGACTCTAATAACATCGATGCTTGATCGGTACTTGAGTCAAATCAGGAACAAGTTCTATTCAGGATATATAACAATTATGATCAATATCTATCATATTAATTGCACAATTTTTATGTTAAATTAATAATAATGGATAAAAAAATTTCAAACTACTTCCATTAAAATCAAAATGATACTAGAAAATATAAAAAAGATAGGAGGCAGGAATCTAAACAGAATACCCGTATTCTTACATTATTTTAAATCTCTTTATAATTTTTGTTGTTATAATTAAGTATTATTGAAAAATTTTTCTTCTACTTACAAGCATTTATTTCATAATTTAAAAGAATGACCGAGACATTCACCAAATTTTGAATAGGAATAAAATAAATAATTATAAATTTTTGCCACGATCCATGCCACCATTTGTTTCAACGATAAAATATTAAATTGAACAAACTTGGATAACAAAATCAAAACATTTGGAAACAAAGTTATAAAGTATTACTTACATTTCTTATTAGAGTAAATATTTTGATTGTACGTTTTTCTCTAATCTTAAATAATTTTTTCAGGTGATGCATTTCTCAAATTTTCATGTTAAAATAAAGAAAACTTGTAGAGTAATAGACGTTATTTCGTTGGGAGCGGAGACAATTATCATGATGAAAATTAAATTTCAAACTAATATACTTAACGAATAATCAGTAGTCAGATTATTATCAAGTTTTCTCGAAGAAATGAACATCGAATGGAAATTTACATGAATCAGAAAAGTTCACGACTTTAAAATATCAATGTAAGTCCCATGAAATTAAAAACAAATTAATCGAAAATAAATTAAAATATATAAATTATTTCACGAGTTTACAAATGTAAAAAAAATGTTATTCATTCGCCACCGAGTGGATAAATTTGAATTATTTTTTTCTTTCAAAGACCTTGGCTTTGAAATTATACGTCATCAAAATAAATGCATAAAATTCCGTTGAATAAATAAATTTTGCAGTCAGTTTCTACTTATGAGAAAAAAAATCGCCGACGCCATCTATGACTGACTTGGGAATCAATATTTTCATAGGTTTGTAAGTAAGTCGAGTCGAGTCGAAATCTGAGCAGATATTTTTTTACTTGGAGTCCTTGCGTAGTTTTTAATAAATAGATGAAAATTTTCTATTAATTTTTAGTAGAAATTTATTAGTCAATTTCTAGCATCAGATACTGTTTATTTTCCTGAAAAAAGTGAATACTGAACAATTATCGTTTAAAAAAAGTCGTTCTTATGGAATAGTTTTGAGTAAACAGAAACTTACCTTAAAAATTAATAAGTGACTTCATTTTTAGAATAAAATTACAAAGATGAATTGGAAAACGTGAGTCAATTTCGCTATTTAATTCACGGGCATTAGTGACTTTGCTGAAAAGCCAGGACTTAAATTATCGCAATGCTGCCAGTAGTTTAGGACCTAGGATGATGATCAAAGTGATTCTACTTTATTCTACGCTTTGTGGAAGAAATATTACTGAGCATTCATCATATAACTTCAAAGAAAATTTCAAGTAAATCTGATGCCTCAAAAGTTATCTCTTAGTATATTGAGAGGAACAACAATTTTTGAAAGGAACAATTATAATTTTGCCATAACTCAAGTTGGCGGTTAAGACCTGCCAATAATAATTTTAAAAAATCTTTATCACGGACTAAATTTCAAACGAGTTAATTGAATTCATTGGAGTTTGAAGAATTAATTTACATTAAGAAATTTACTAGCAAATCTAAAATTATATTCGAAAAAAATGATTACAATCACTATATTTAAAAAAAAAAACGGGAACTACGCTAATCAATACGAGTAATCGTCTAGTTGAATCTAAAAATTCTATAATAACTTGCTGCTAGTGAGAGAAAAAAAATTCATACGCCGTCTACCGGTAATTTAAAAAACTATCCAGAAAATCAGTAGCATACATTTGTCCGTGATGAAATTTGTTCTGATCATTTTGAAACATTAAATACTAAATTTGGGGAAAGTAATTTCAATACCTCGCTCAAGAATTAAAATTTTTTTAAATATCTCTGGATTTTAGTAAGGATAGGGTGGATTCGAGTGACGTCTGTGTGATCAATGAAGAAATATTTTTAATTCTGCGAAATTTGGATGATTTATAATGCAGACAATTTTCGAAGAGTGTAAAAATGAAGACATAATATAGTAAAAATTCTAATACGGAAATTATCCGTCAAACGATAGAGAAATCAGCACTCATTACACACTATCAAAGGAATTGACGTCTGTGCTCCCATAGCAAGTAATAATTAAATTAGTCAATTTTTGATCATACTGATGGTGAGAAACTCTTGATTTACTGACACGTGAAACAAAACAGTCCATTGTATGAAAAAAAATTCGAGTACTAGAAGATCGTCATCTACGATGATCTACGATGAGGGCTAAGTGATGAAGAACTTATCTGATTTGCGATGCCCACTAACAACTGCCACCTCGAAATAAATTTTACAAGATCTGGATAATACTTCTAAAAAATCAGTGACTTGCGGTGGCCCAGTGTATCACAAATAATGCAATCAAATCAAACGCTCCAAAAGTGACAAGTGATACGTTTTTTTAGAAAATAATTAAATCCCCTTTTCTAGGAATTATATTTAATATATTTTAATATATAATGCGATAGTAAATTATAACTTAGATCGTATAAGATCACAATATACCTCAAAAAAAATTAACAAAACATATATTAATATACTACAATGGAGGTAGTTTCGAGAACGATTTTCAAGACTTTGCCAATAAATTCAAATTGAATCGAGTAATTTAAAGTTTCGATTCGAAAAACCAAAAAATGAAATGGACAAATAAATATGCTGTTGAAATTTTACAATCAGAGAAAGATTTTAGTTATCACGACTAAAATGTAACGGGGTAGAAATTTATTGTAAAGTTACAAATTTAAAATCGACTCGCGCCAAAGGCTACAGCGACCTCCTCCTACAACAACGGCCGAAACCCTGTTCTGAGGCTGATTAGCTGAGCAAAAGGTTGTAAGACACCTCAAGTCTTACACATGTGTGGACCCTTACTTAATTAAGGCCACATCTTAATTAGTTGAGTAAGTGGACCCATTACAAAAAGATTAGATTTATAGGATATTATTTCAGGGCTATATGAGTTTTATGCCAACAGTCTGAGTATAGGAACATTTTTTTTTTCTGCGCCATCTGGTGGGTACTCTGGAACTGAGACTAGAGAGCCGAGTCACAAAGTAGTGAAAAATAATACAGTTGAGAACTAAAAAATATCAATGAGAAAGTTTCAAGTCTACACTGTAAAAAATTTGATGGACCCGTGTAGTGTAAAATGCCTCAGTGTAAAAATTATGGTGTGAAAATTACACCGAATCCCGAGTAAAATTTAGGCGGTGTGAATTTTCATTTTTTACACTGCCAAACGAGTAAATGTACAATTCATGATAATTTTGCGTTAAGAAGTTATATATATATATATATATATATATATATATATAATTACTTTAAAAATATTATAATGACTTATAATAATATACATAATTAAGAATAAGAATCATAATAATGTTTGAAACAAATAGAGGACGGTATGGGAGGGGGGGGGGGGCAAAATGAGCCCCTTCAATAAAAAAGTTTCAAATCTTCAGTTTTTTTTACTTATTTTACTTTTTTTTTACTTCCTTGCCAAATATTTGACCTCAATTTGTTCTATCCATTAAAAATAAAAAATTATAAAATGTGGGGCAAAATAGTCCCCCTCAAAAAATTTTTATAATATGAGTTTTTCAGCTTATTTCACTTTTTTTTCCTTTTGCTGAGTTTTTGGTGTTAATTTGCTGTGTCTATAAAAATTAAAAAATCCTAAAAAGTTGGGTAAAACGGACCTCCAACAAAAATCAATGTATGTTTCTCGCTTGTTTTATGTTTTGAAACTTTTTGCTATGTATTTAGTATAAAAAAGATTGATTGTGAAGATTTGGACCTTAAAATAATTTAATTCAAAGTTGTTAATCACTCGTTGTAACAACTAGTAATTTCATTACTTGATTACTTATATTTTAATTATTTTCGTTAGCGAAGAATAAATGGTTTTTGAAAAAAGTTATAGTTAGTAATGCTGTTGAACTCGCGACCAAGTTTGCCTTTTATCATAATTCTTCAATCATTTCTATTAAAAAAATTTTAGGAACCCGTTTGGCAAAAAAATATTCGGAGGCTCTGAATGAGATCTTATAAAATTCTAATGAACACAACTATAACACTACCTAATACTAATCACATCCAATAGTGCTGTAAGAATCACTACCTCGGTTGAAAAATTATATCTGTTTTAAAATTAATGATAAATTTAAATATTTTTCTTTAATTTATGTAGGAATTTAATCTGTTTTTGTCCGTACTAGTCATTATCGAAGCCAATATCAGACTTATTTACGTATAATATTTAGTCGGTTTTAAATCGCGTTTAGACTAAAAACAGACTTTATTTACTATAATATTTATTCTGTTTTTAATCACCTTTAGATAAAAAAAAGACTTTTTACAAATATGAATAATCATAATAATCTCGATTTATAAATTTATTTTAATTTTCTTGAAATTTGGAACATGCTAATCCACTTCTGTATTAAGATGTTACAAGAATTTTGATAGTTTCTAATGCCAAAATATTTTTCAATTTTATCCAGTAAATAAGAAAAATTTCTTGATATTTGAAGCCATTTTATTACTTTTATTCAATACTATAAATATTCAGTTAAGACAACTAAAAAATAAAGCTGTTAATCTTTCATTAACTGCCGACATTTTTGAACAAGACACTTAATAAATCGTAAACAAAACATAATCAATTCTGTAACTTGAAATATTTTTTATAAATATTTTCCATAGATAAAAATATGACAAGTCCATGATTTAATCTACTTTGGTCCTTGCAAATTGTGAAAACTAGAATTTTTTTAAGTTCAAGAATTAATCTAATTTTGTCTGCCCGTAATGCAATTGTTTTGGACAACAACAGATCAAAAACAGCTTAAAATTTTTATAACAGATCAAAAACAGAAGTTACCTTCAACTTCGGAATTTCTACTCCGAGAAACAAGGAATTGGTTTGTTCATAGCCCTCTTCGTCAAATGAAGTATTGTGAAATGTATTCGAAAATTAATATTGGTAATTCTCCAAAACTTATACAATTATAGAATATATGATAGCTTGCATGGTACGAAGCAGTCAAATCAAACCTGACCCAATTGACTGGATTAGAAGAATTCTTCGAGGTGGCTGCAGCATCCTCAGAAAAAAAATTACAAACTGCCTGACCCTGCGAGGCAGCCCCAAAACTTTCCACTGTTTTCGAGATCATGGAGCTCAAAAACATTATTACTTGTAAATTTTTGAGCTCTTCAAGCTCTCTTTGAACGATTCAAATCTCACGCAGCTAAAAATCTTGTACCCAGACATGCTTTAGAAAATGTAAAACAAAGATGTCTTGATTTTTTGATGGTATCTACGACTAGTTGGGTTGGGTTTACGACTACCTGAGAATCTAGCAGTTTTAAGTAACCTAAACTTTTTTACACCAGCAATGTATTTATCACAGTCTTTAAGCGTTTCTGTGGACGACTTACTTTGGGAGTTATCAGCTGAAGGAGCAAATAGAGATTTAATAAGGATTCAATGACACCAACTAAGAACCTTGAGGTTACATGATATATCGATCGAATTTGGTAACAACGTTGATATTACTAAATTTTCGATAGGTATGGACCCTTCAAGATGCATCGGGAAACCAAAGTTTCAAAGAATTAGGTTTATTTGCAATTAGAGCTCTTTCTTTATTAATTAGCAATGCTGATGATGAGAGAGTATTTAGTATGATGTCAATTGTAAAAACGAAACTTCGAAATCGAATGCTAATTCCTATGCTCGTTGCGTTGATTCGTATTCGAATTCACATGAATGTATACGGATATTGCTGCAAAAACTATACACATACAAAATTACATGCTTCAGCTTTTTATAAGTAAAATTTACGAAAGCTCGGAGGATTTAGTCGAAACACTTGAAAACAGTGTTGGTGGGTTTATCGAGTCACTCAACTTGATAGAGGCGGGTGAAAATGCCGAATAGATGTGTCGAAAAATTGAATTAAGTAATTTATCCTGTTTTAGTAAGTTAAAAAATTTTTAACTCAGTTCTAACAAAGATTATTATATAAAAAACATTTAATATTTAAAAAATACATGATCACTGTGCGCTTCGGCCAGGCGTTTTAAGAAAATAATATTTTGGTAACACTGGTAGTACTTAGCTAAAAAACAAAAATTCCAATTATAAAGAAAAAGAAAAAAGATTTATTTGAATTGTAAAGTGAATGAATTTAATGTTTATGATTCTTCAAAATTCATAGACACCAAAATAAAATAAAACGAAAATAACTCAGACTGAATGGAAGATATAACTAGTATATAACTATTGATTCATGTAAGTCATACAATCTCTCAAAAATCATTCGGGAGATATCTTCAAACTTTGGTTTATTAATACCTTACTTGAGTGACGGAGCCTTTGTTACAGAACAAGAACTTAAAAAAAAAAAATCAGTCACCCACGAACAACATGATTCTGTTCTTCCAAAAATTTCCACACCATTTTGATAATGATGTGATTATTCTTCAAGATGAATATTTTTTCCAAACTATAAATTCCAAAGAATTAAAGTATTAGAACGGAGGTCAGTATCAAGTATAAAAAGAATCGATCATCTGTAGATACTGAATGTATTTAATTTGAATTGATGCTTCAAAAATTTTGATTGCGCACTTGGACACATAGAAATAAAAATAAATAAATAACCCCAATGCCGATAAATCATTGAACGAAAATCTATCGAATGAATTAAAGAATCAGGAAAAAACTAAATGTCGAAATCGTTTCAAAAATTCTGCATACTTAAATTATATAGATGATGCATGGGAAAATAATCGGAATATATGAACTTCATAATGAGTTAGCACTCATGATAAAATTTTTGTCGATACGCCACATAGCGGATGAATTTGAACTAATTTTTTTTTTCCACGGTTAATGAACTTCTAAGCTCAAAGATTAAATTCCATACGATACTTTTTTTACGACTAAATGTTGTTTATAGCTTAACAAAATTGAAATTTTCAAAATTCCTGACGAAAAAATTGAACTAAACTGAACTAGGATTTCTATTTCGTGTTTGTGAGTTTCGTTTAAAAATTTTACCACGAAAATCACAAAGACATTAAAGAAACAAAAAAATTTTTGTCCTCATTCTTATAAATTGGAGAATCTGAATTTATTCAGAAAAATGAGTTAAAATAAATGTTTACTGAAGTATACATAAACAAGTTACTACGCACATAGAGAAAGCCGAACGTCAGATAAATTCTTCAAGTTGAATTAGAAACAGAATATAAACAATTCGTTTTCGTGTGTAGAAGCATTCCTCTTCAGATCATGGGAAAAATTCATAAAAAAATATTTAGGATTTATAAACTTGACAATGAGTTAGCACTCACGAGAAAATTTTCGCCTCCGCGCCACCAAGCGGGTAAATTTGAAATAAATTTATTTTTCTACGGATAGAGAACTTATTAGCTCGTGGATGGAATTTTAAAAAACGTTATCAAATTTTCAAAATATCGTAAGACGTTACTGATTAGATCAATTCAAAAATTAAGAAGACTAAAACCTCCATTCTGTACTTGTCAATTTTCTCAAAATATTCTCGTTATAAATCAATCATGAAAAATCCGAACAAAACAAACCAACTTGTTCTTGAAAATTAAAAAATACAATTTGACTTACAAACGAAAGTTCTATTATGAGATAGACATCTAACCAAAATCGTATTAATAAACTCTTCAAATGATGAAAAAACTTACCGTAAAAAAGTACTAAGCTGAAATACAAACAGAATATGAGACATAAGTTTTTGTGACGACTCACCTACTAACTATAAACTTTGACGCTCAAAACCCGTAAGCAGTGATGGATATGATGAATATGGTAACGTGTTAAATATTAAGTTTCACGAAATTGATGTTGTTCTAATGCCGTACGTCACTATGTTAGAAGTAGGAGTATGGGACAGTTATCGACGTACAACCAACATTACATCTCAAATATTTTTCCTCGTTACTTGGTAATAAATATTATGAATTCCAAATTTCTAAGTCTTTTTGATAGATAAAAACCTATAAATGCAGTTAATTCTGATTATTTCTTCATTGAAATTTCCACTTTCGATATAAACATATAAGAAATATTGAAAGTAATAAACTCATAGCTTCGATTATATGAATTTTGATATTTGTCTTCATAAATGAGAAAGATTTTCTTCCTCCGTCCCCTAGCGGTCATTTTTGTAACTATTTTTTAAATATGTTATTGGATAATTCAAATTATGAGTCAAAATCTTTAAGTTCAGTCACTTTTTTTTACATGAAAGAATAAAAAATAACACGTACAGAAAATGAAAAAAATATTATTTCAGTGTGAAATATCTAATTAGAATTGTCAATCATATTGACGTATTGATTAAAACGCACATTCATACATTTAATTAGAAAAAATTTCTCTCGAAAAAGAAATGAATTTGTCGTTGAATAATAGATGTAGAAAATAATTTTAAGTAAAAAAATAAATGCGTCGAATATAAATAATCAATTATGGAAAAATGAGACGACCAATCGGTCAAGTATAAAATGATTAGCTATAATGGAAAGAGAATTGAGTCATGCCTCATTTACTCGGAATTGAATGTTTACCGAATATTCCACAACGAAATGTATTTTGTAAGCTTCTCCACGTCAATATCTTTTAAATCAATCAACTGATTTTGATGTTCAACAGGACATTTCATAAAGCTCAAAAGCTAATAAAATTTGAAATATACTAGAGGTGTCAATTTCATCAATTGATTTTTAAAAAGTGTTCAAATCTCCCGCGCTCTCATTACTAATTCTAACGGCGGATAAGTGATCAATAATACAGTCGATCACCAATCAATCATAGGCGGCTCCGCTAGTCGCATTCTCACCGCATAGTGGGGATGAAGAAGTCGGATGTTCGTGCTCTCTCACACAATCAACGCTCTCACTCACTATTATTGCTAAAAGTGTTCTCATGGCTGAAGCTTCGTGCATTTTAAAATCTCAGTGTTTTTTAGTAATCAGTTGCGTTCTCATTCAATAATTTATCTCATTTTGCTTTAATTCATTTACATTAATTATTTTGCATAATATTTTTGCTCTCATAAAATTATCTCAGTGCATTAAATTAATTTAGCTTCCACCGCGTGTACCGGTATTATTCCCGCCGCGACGCCATATTGGCCACGTGTGGCACGCGAGTGAAATTTAATTTAAATAAATACTATAAACAATAAATTTAGTGTTTTCTCATGCTCATCAATTCTCAGTATATGTAAATAGTGTAAATAAAATATTTGTTGTTAATATTTACTAAAATTCAGTGTTATATAAAATTATTACTACCCGACCAATTCACACAAACCAGTTCCTCTCATCCTTATAATTAATTATTTATTAATTATTTAAACAAAAAGACAGATAACAGAACATTATTATTTACAAATTATGATTTCAGAAAAAGTGACACTCCGAAGACAATAATAAAAATTTGTACTTACAATACTATCTACGAGTAGATTATATAAGTTTTCGTGATAAGTACCTACTAGTGAAAAGGAAATATTTCGACGCCATCTCACGGAGACTTGAGTAACTAATTTTAATTAAGGCTGATATATCGCGGTATTAATGCTGGAAGGGCGTATCTCAAAATATACGCCCTTTTGGTTTTGCAAAACTAAAACGGCGTAAAAAAAAATTTTTTTTTCCAATTAACTTGGGAATATTAGAAAAGTAAATCTATAGAAAAAAAAATGGAAAAAAAAATTTTTTTTTTGTCACATACCCTCTTGGCTTTAAGAAAAAAAATTTTTAGAACCAAAAGGGCATATCGTTTTTTTTTTTTTTTCCAATTACTAATTCTTAGCAAAAAAAATCACAAGAATGGTGAAATAGATGACCGATTCAGTCTCTTAAAAGAAAAAAAAAAAAAAAAAAACGATACGCCCTTTGGCTTTAAAATTTTTTTTTCTTAAAGACAAAAGGGTGGATGTCGAAAAAATTTTTTTTTCTCGTTTTTTTCATAGATTTATACTTTTTTAACATTCCTAAGTTGATTAGAGGAAAAAAAAATTTTTAGACGCCCTTTTGGATCTGCAGAAATATATTTTGAGTTACGCCCTTTTGGCATTAGTAACGCGATGTGACATTAGAAATACCCGCATGAAAAAGCTATACATTATTGAAGATATATAAAAATATATATGGTGAGTATGTGATAAATGTATGGCGACAAATATATATATATATATATATATATATATATATTTATTTATTAGTATATGTTTTTTACATATATTAAATGACGTATTTTTAAAAATGTATTTATTTTTTTATAATATTTTATATTTTTCTATCTATATTTTCTCATCCCAAATCGAAAAATTTAATCTGATTTTAGTCTAATTGGACTAGTTGATCTGTTTTTGATCTCTTATAAAAATTCTGATCTGTTGTTTTAAAAAATAATTGCTTTACGGGCAGACAATAGTAGATTAAATTTTGAACTTTGGAAAATTTCAGTTCTGGAAATTAGCAAGGACAAAATTAGATTAAATCATGGACTCGTACTATTTTTATCGATGGACAATATTTATAAAAAATATTTTGTTACAGAATTAACTATGTTTTGTTTATTACTTATTTGGTGTCTTTTTTTTTTAAGTGTCAGCAGTTAATGAAAGATTATAAGCTTTATTTTTTAGTTGTTTTTAACTGATTACTTATAGTATTAGATAAAAGTAATGAAATAACTCTCAAAATATCGAGAAATTTTCCGTATTTACTGGATAAAATTCAAAAATATTTTGGCATTAGAAACTATCAAAATTCTTGCGACATCTTATTACGGAAGCGGATTAGTATGATTTAACTTTATAAAATTTTACAAAATTGTGTGAAATTTTATCAAATTTTACAAAATTCTACCTCACACTAGATGCAATAATGACATGGAATTCTCTAAAGTTATATAAAATGTTATAGAATTTTGTACAATTTTATGAAATTTTATTTACTTATTACTTTCCTTCTAAGATCTCACTTTATGAAATTATATTAAATTGCAATCTTACAATTTTCAAATTAAGCAGATTGATGACAATAGTTTTGATATCCAGTTTTCTCTAAAAAATTTTACTATTAACGGAATAACAAGAAAAAAGACAAGCTAATTTCTGTTACACTAAATTACTTGCATGAATTTAGCGGCGATAGACAGCGTGAAAATTAAACTATTTTCATTATCAACACACTAGAGTTGATCAAAAATTCTAATCAGATAATAGCTTATTCATTAAATACAAATCAGTAATGATAAAAAAAAAATGATTGGAAACAAGCCACATAGAAATATTATTCAATTTGATAGTTTCCAGAAAATATTCAACATTATGAGAAAATATGGATCACCTCAAAGACCATGTTCGGAAATCAGAATGGATACTTCTGATACTTCTCTGCAGTGCGCTTCTTCACCATTCAAAATCAATAATACTTTAAATTTTTTCTTTATTTTCAGTCAAATCATACAAATATTCCATTACGTAAAGAATCCAGCTCAAACATAAAAGAATTAGAGAAGAAGACTCATTGATTATATGTAGTGTACATAACGAGCGCTAAGTTTACTATTATAAAACAATAAGACAGCTTACTACAAGCATGGATTCAATAATTCACACCTAATTTAACCCTCACACATCTCAGTATTTTTGCTAATGTCTACTTGAAGATTTTCTGATTCTATGAGAAATAGATTCGTCGAATATTAATGGCAATGAGCTTAAAAGAAAGAGACGGCCGTAAAACATCATTAAGTGATAACAGCGAATTTGTGTGAGTCAAATTATAGATTTTTTTCCATTTCATATCAAAAATTTTATCATCTTTCAAGAATTTAGATTAATTTCCGTGATATGTTCTTTCGACGATCAAACCTCTCGGTCTTATATATGAAAGAAAAAGAATCTTCCAAAAATGTTAAAAAAAAAATTTCTCGACCTTTTCATTTATTTGATTTGTGAAAATATAGTTGAAAAGTGTCAACCAAAAATACACACTACACTCTAGCTTGCATAATTAATCAACGTAAAGAAGCGTGGACTAAATTTATCAGCTACTATTTTATGAGTCCCAATAATTTGCTACTAGTAAAATTTTAATTTGATGAATAAAATTTCATTTATAACTTGCAAATGTAAACCTCGGAAATTGCTTTTCGGTAAAAAAAAAACATCACTAAATATGTGCAATCAAATACATTTTCTCGTTCAGTATATAAATTATATTCTAAGTATCCACCAGTGAGAAAAATTTTGGCCATGCTCCATCTGGTGGCAATTTTTTGAACTAAATTTAATTTTTATTCAGGATATTTAGAGATTGCTGATTCATTAGATGATTTATTTGTTCATAAATTACAAGACGACTTTTTCGATCGATTATCTCGATTTCTAATTTAAAATTCAATTAAAATTTATCAAATAAAAAAATTTTTATTTATTTCAATTGAGCACTAGGAGACATAGATAATATGAAAGAAAAAACAAGCCACCGATCATCATTAATTGAATGAATATGTGCGTGTGTGTGTGTGTGAACTCTTTATAACTTTTGAGCTAATTATCCGATCTAAATAGTGTTAGTGGAGATCAAAAGGGATTATCGGCGATTAACTTTTCCGATTTTGATATCAATCAGTCAAATAGACACATAGATCTACTTGATAAATATAAAAAAATTTTATTTTTTTAGTTTTTGAAAGAACGACTTCATTGATCGATTACAAAATTCAATCAGCATCAAAACTCAATAAAACGCTTCGATTACTGCAAATTTGTCTTAGTTGGATTTTTTTTTCAAGAGATAACGCTGGAGAAAGAAAAGGTAAAAAATAGCTTTTGTTTTACTATCTTCGAAAACATTTAATCGATCGATCTCAATTTCTAAACAACTTTAGAACTTAATGAGCCACGTCCGATGCTACTATTTTTATTGAAATTGGATCATTTCTTAAAGAGATATCGTTGCCAAAAAAATATTTAAAAAGTGTTATTTTCTTATAAATTCTAACTCGCTGAACCGAGTAATTGAAAATATTTTTTGGCGCTAAAAACTGGTAAACTGCGTCAAATGCTGCCTGAAACTCTGGAATCCTTAGTAATTGATTAAAAACTATTTACTATTTAATTATACGATTAAAAAATATGAATTTTAGGAAATTAAATATTACATAGACTTAAGTATATTACAACGTATCAATCACGTTCCAATAAAATGTTTTAATTATTCAATTATTTACTCGTAGTAAGGCCCAGGGCTATACAATTAGGGGCAATAGACGCGCTCCGCGGGTGGCTAACAGGTGGATACCCGAAAAACTAATGAGAGAGGTACGGTCAGACAATTCGGGCAGATATGAAAAGAGTTTTTCTTTGTGGTTGTTGCGTTCTTTGTAATTCCAATAGTTGAAAGTTTAATTATTATTAAATCCAGTTCAATTAGCGCCAGAAATTTTGTTGGATTGATTTGGGTCTTATTTATTTGTATTTTCCCACCGGTGATTCTAATATTGAGTAAGTATCTTCTATTATTTTTGTTGGAGCATGCATCTGTTGATTCCGATTGTTATGTGCGCACTAGATTCTGTACGTACTCACTGAATAATTGTAAAATCCACTTTTTCAAGCATTCTAGATAACGTAGAAGATATTAAAAAAATATTGAAAAGTATTGAACACCAGCGATAATCTTAGAATTATTAACGTTGTCGTCCATAGACGCATCTAATATTTAAAAATTAGTGACATGCAGCAGAAAAAATTGGAATCAACCGCGAAATTGGGAACATTGAGTAATGGAAATAATGTCCAACTATCTTATATGAAAGAATCTGATGGTCCTAAGCACATGTAAATAGAAACATATCTGGACTTCATGCATAGAACTAAGAACTGTAAAAACTACAGCTTTAAGCTTCGAGGCATCTAAACAGAAGAAAAAAATTAAATCTAAAATTTTATTTCTCAAATATATTTCAAAATATTTACTAATAAAATTTTTTAATTCTAAGTTTCGGATTTTCTTGTTAGAAAAAAATAATTCTTCATTTTTTAATTTTATTAAAATATTTTTTTTTCAACATAAATTTTAAGAAAAATGTTTTGTAATAATTCATGACACTGTTCGGTTCATATGTACTATCATGTTCATCTGTGCAAATGAGGAAGATTTTTTTCGTGGCTACCTAGCGGTCATTATTGCAAGCATTATTTTTTTTCTTAGATTTTATGGGATGATTTAAATTATAAGTTAAAATTTATGAGGTATTTAGTACCTTATCGTAATTTATCCACATGAAAATTATAAAAAACATACACAAAATAAAGAAAAATTTGTCAATATGTAACATCTAGGTAGAATTTTGACTTCGAATTTTTTTTTTACAGTCTAGGGAGGAATCACCCAATTTTTATCAGTTTAATACAATTTTACAGTAATTAGATCAATGCTTACCACACTTGTGTGTACAATTTAGACACTGGAAATAACTCTAAATTCCTTCAAAATTATAATGCATTTTTTTTTCTATCACTCGACAAGTGTGTCAAAATTTTAGCACACAATAAATGTTTTCCTATTTTGCTGATTAACGAATTAATGAAATACTAAATAAATAAAATGGAACAATACCCACTTATATAGAAGATAACACAATATCTAGATTCAAATATTATAAGATGTTAACGATTATTCGAAAAATAGTAACTAAGTCGTCAAATGTGGTATGAAATGTGGTCAAAATGATAAGCTATGAAAGAAAATAAATAGAATCGCACGTAGTTTAATAAAGATTGAAAATTTACACTCACTTTGGGAACGTAATGTGTACGAATTTCAATCTTAACTAATCAATAATGATTCGATAAAATTCTATATCGAGCATGTGCACTTAAATTACGCATTATTATAATCAAATTAAAATGAGAATTTCAATTCATTAGAAATGTAGCAAATAAAATAACAAAGCTAAAAGCCAAACTTTTTTTTTGTTAAGTCTTCTTAATAATGAAATCTATAGAAATATCTATTTAAATATCGCATGTGTCACCCATATATTCTAATTTTTCTAGTTGAAATAATTGAATATCTTTCTTTCATTTGCTAGATAAAATTAAAATAATATTATTCTGCTTATAATAACTTTGATATTTATCTGTGCATATGAGAAACATTTCCCTCTGCGCCACCTAGCGCAAATTTTTACAACTAGATTTTTTTATTCCTATTCGAGAATCTGACGTAGTAGAAGGGATCTCTCGCAAACTGGTCAATTTTCAGAATTTTATTCCGCTTTTAATTAGAAAGAAAGCATTCGACGAAAATTTAAAATGTTGCTTTTCTGGCTCATGTTCAAAAGTTATCACAGAAACTTTATATCGGAGGTTAAATGCATGATAACAAAAATCGTAGGTTAAAGTCGAATCTTGTCAATGAGACCCTATTCATTTTCCGACAGAAAATTATTATTGAATAATGAGTTTCTGAAGGTATGAGTCTCAAAAGTAATGAAGACTACAAATTTATCAATTTGCGGATTTGTACACTGAAAATCTAAATACATCTAGCGAAACCAGTAAATATTCCGTCGACTACTTGAAAAATTCAGTATTTCACAGAATTGCGGGGGAAAATATGGATAATAGGCTTAACTAAAAAGTTTTTTGAAAATTAGACAGCTAAAATATTGAAAACTACACCAATCAGAATCATCAAGAGAGATTTTATTACGTACATTCGTTGAAATTATTAATTTGAGATCAAGGTTTGTGGTTCGATATCAGAGGGAAAGCAAAAACGAAATTGCGAAAACTTTATAGAAGAATATTTTTTTATGGTGAATCTAGTCATTCTATTTGGAATAACTGAAATTTCTGTATAATTAAAACTGCTGTGAAGTTTTTCAATATTTGTCAGTCCAAATACAAGAATAGATATAAGATAATTTGTATAAATTTCACAATTATAATTATTTAATTGCAATGCTTAATATGAACATCTCTATAAATATCATGATCAATTGTAATGATATTGATCGATGTTTCTTATTCACTATCATCAAAAAAATAAAAAACGTATATTTTGTAAGCTGATCGCAAGTGCCAAACAAATAAAACTTAATATAAAAAAACAAGTCTTTTATTCTGTTCTGTAGCAACACGTGTTAATTTTTATTTTTTCCTTTAAAGTACAATCTATGTAGATAATGTTTTTTTATTTTTTATTAACGAAATATTATTCGTCAAAACCAAAAAAAAAAATAAAAATCATAGCAATATCTTATGCCACTATCAAAAAATGGCTAATATACTTGATCACCAATATATGGATGTATCATTATTTTATTTTCAACCATCTGGATGAAAAAGGATTAATGCCATTTATTGGGCGCCAGACAAGCAAGCACTGTCCTCTCCATGGGTGTCGCCATAAGTACTGTCACCGATACAACCAGAAAGTTAAGTTGCAGGAAAACAATAGTATTTTATAAAAGTGACAATAAAAAAAATTTATAGTTACTATTTCATAAGTGCATAAAATTTCTGTATCTGAACGAATAGAATAACAATCGAAAATCAGGTTCTAGAAACAAGTCAACGTAATAATTTTTTTATAAGTATCCATTAGGAATTACGAAATATGAACAGCTTAAAAAAATTGTTTTTACATTCTCATATTTTAATATATCAAGAATTACAGAATGAAAATAAATTTCATAGGTAATTTTATTAAATATGTGATATTTTTAATAAGTTTCCATATAGAAGAAAGAAAATCCTACTCGCCATCTAGCGGTCGTTGGAAATAAGACGTCATTTTAGAATAAAATTCTGAAGTCTGTATGAAAATTATTTTTATTCTCACTTGTGTAGTATTTAAAGATAGCCCTAAAAAACCACCAATTTTTTCATGTACTTTCCTAGAGGTCATTCTAAAAAACTGACGATTTTAAAAATGATTAAAATTCAGTTTTTTTTTTTTCTTTAAATTTTTCTTTTTTTTTGGCAACTATAGTTTGTATGCAAAATCATGAATATGCTGAAAATTTCAGCCCAAAATTTTAAAACTCGAACGTAGCTTCAGAATTTTGAATGTTTCCGAGAACTGTCTTTTTGGATATTTAGTATCAGCAAGTAAATACACCGATTTAACAGCTTTTTGTGATTCAGGAGATATTTCAATGAAATACCGTGAGTATTATAAAAATTTACCACATAATGCAGGTAAATGTGACGGGACTTGATTTAATTGTTAACATAAAAAAAAAAGGTAAAAAGTTATCTACCAATAATACATTCAGCCTTTTTTTTCACAACAGATATTGATGATAACGACGATGACAAAAAAAATTATTATCTTTGTAAAATATACATGTTAATAAATATTTAATTGGATCAATTTAATATTTTATTGGTTTTTTATTTATACACCTTTGAAGCATTAACTAAAAAATTAAATTAATGTCAAAAAGGTATATATTTGCTGTTATAGGCCATTTTGGCATTAACATTTTGAATATTGATTTTTGATCAATTTCGTCACTCTGAAGAGATAGCTGCAATTAAAAAAAAATTATGTGCCTTTTTGGTATTAGGGACGCGACTTATAGAAGAAATTAATTACAATACCCACAACATAAAAAGCGACCAGAAGAAAATTAATAGAATTTGTATTTCTTCAGTCAATGTTATAAAAATCCACACTTCATAAATTGTTGTCCGTATTTTTTTCCGGATTATAACTTTAAATTTGAAAAATTAAAAAAAATCTTCTCAAACCATTTGCTGGTTTAAATAATTCATAGAAAAATCTTTCGCATTAAGTTTCTACTTGTAAGAAAAAAAAATTGCTATGAGCCATCTGGTGGTGACATGAGTTACTAATTAAAAAATAGGACAAAATACTGATGAAATTATAGAAAAATTATTTTGATACTAAAGAGTCACAAATTGAATTGTTACGAGAAAATGATACAAAATTCTAGGATTAAATTTAGAATTCAAGATTTTTCCATACGTTAATTTTTGTTTCTTTTCTCCTGACTAAAATTTCATGAGATTTTTTTAACACGACATATGAGCAAAATTACAACTTTCTCAAGTTGCGAAAAAAATCAAACAATGAAAATTCAGAGTGAATTGATTTGAATTATACAGAATATTTAAAAAATTGATTTATCAACATCGATGAGGTTATATCTGTTCAGATCTGTATTTATTTTGAATTAATTTTATTTATCAGGAAATTAGAAGCCTTCAAACTTGTTAATAATAAAAAAAAATAAGAAAAGATATATCACAGTCGAATTCAAAATAAGATCTTGAATCGATTTTAGAATCCGTCACTTGAACAATTGAATTTTTTTTTTTTTTTGTAATACTTATCGAAACTAAACTGTTAGAATTCAATATGATCTTGAAGTGTATATTTTTTTGAACAGTGAATTTTTCGTAAGTTATTTATGATGTAGAGGCCTCTGTAAATTTGTTGTGACGACTAGTAAATATTCATAGTTTGAATGTAACATTTTGATGTATTTATGGTGAAATTCTAGACAGTGCATGTAAAGTCCGGCCTCAGTATGCGCTCATAGTAAATTATAACGAAAAATTTTCACAATTTCATGTTCGGTATCAAAATCACAAAATTTCTAAAAGATTGTTCCTCACGGTCCAATCACGAACCAAATTACTACAAATGGTTATTAAAATAAAGTTTTGGCGGCACCACTAGACATAACAAAATATCATCGTATCTTTTTTGTGGACAGTTTAATTTGCTCCAAATTATCAATCAAACATTTTTCCAAATTCCAATACACTTTTAGTTATTTGCATTTAAAAATCAATTTTTTTAACTTCCCGCTAAGAAAATCGAAGATTTTCAAAAATTTCGGGAAGTTATTGTTTTCACCCCGATTTGCAAAAATCGAAATTCCAATAGATGTCAACGTTTTGAGGTTCTAGAAAGCTATTTTGACTAAATTACAGATGATGTCCGAGTGTATGTATGTATGTATGTACGTATGTACGTACGTATGGAAATATTCTGTAACTTTTGAACGGGTGAAATGATTTTGATCATCAAGGTGTCATTCGACGCGGCTTGTTATTTACTATAAGCACTGAAAATTTAAGCTTGATCGGTAGAGTACGTTCGGAGATATTTCAAAAATAAAATTTTTTTAAAAATGTTTTTTTTGAATAACTTTTAATTCGCTCAATGGATTGATTCCAAAATCTAATCAGCTCTAAAACTTTATAAGCCGCGTCGAATGTCACCTCAACCATCAAAATCGGTTCATTCGTTCAAGAGAAACCGTGAACGAAAAAATTAGAAAAAAAATTTTTTTTTTAGTTTTTTTGAAATTTCTCAAAAACGACTTGATAAATCAATTTTAAAATTTGATCAGCTCTAGAACTCAATAAAACGCGTCGATGAAGGGAAGTTTTGAAGCTGGTCCGCAAAGTCAACTGACAGACCGATTTTTTTATCTACCATAATCAAATTGAAAAAAACTACGAGTAGTGTATATTAGAATTATTGACTACATCAAGAATTTCAGTCATGGGACTTAGCATCCAAAGACATCACTTTTGAGTTTTTTCCTTAACACGGCTGGGAATAATAAAAAGTACATACGCTTTAAGCTCATCGGTAAAACTTATTTCAACGATACTGAAACTAATTCATTGAGCTACAGAAATTAATTTAACAATATGATTCCGTATCAGAAAAAAAATCTGTCAAAAAACGAATCCAAGTTTTTTCAAATCAATATCTTGACCGAACATTTTTCGTCGACTGTTATTTTATGTTAACATTATTTTAAGGCATTGTCTAAATACTTATTAAGTGGTTTTCAAATTATTTAGCTGTAGGCACCCACTCAGATAATCATCAAAAATCGATGGCCGTAATGATTTTTCATATAACTTATAGACATTTGTTTTTAAAAAAATTCGGTTTGCTTTACTTAAACTTTTTTTTTGTCCAAATCAAATTACTAGACTGAGTTGCTGAAGATACTTATATTAAAATTTACTTGGTCAACGTAGCCTGTCTTGTACTCATGAGTAAAATCATCCATGATTTAATGTCGTATTACATAAATAATAAACTTAAAAATCTCATCAATAACCAAATTTCGTTTAGAAACATTATAGAAAATCAAAGAAAATGTGAGAAATTAATTAATCGACAAGTAATTTGATAATATAAATATTTTATGAATTTACAAATGTGAGAAAAATTTTATTCATTCGCCACCTAGCGGATAAACTCGAACGAACTCAAAAAAAAAAAAGACTCACGGTTATATATCAGCAAAATGAATTAATGAAATTACGTTGGATAGATGAAGCTTGCAATGAGCTTCTACTTATGAAAAAAAAAAAATCACGTGCGTCATCTAGGAGTGACTTGGAAATTAATATTTTCATCGGCTAATAAGTTAGTAAGTCGAATAAAGTCGCATTCTAAGCAGATATTTTTTTTAATCAGAGTCGTTACGTAGTTTTCTAATCAAAAGATGAAATTTGCAAAATTTCATGAGCACTGCTGACTTATTGGAAAAAACTAAAGCATTTCCGCTTTATTCAACGTTTCGTGATAAAAGTATTATTGAATATTCAATGAAATAGATATACTCATTTTTTCATATTTTAATATTTGTTTCGATAAATCAGCCATAAAATAAAACAATTGAATCAAAAAAAAAATTTTTTAACTGTTCATTTTTTTTATTTTTTACACGTGAAAACAGGATGAGCCCCACTTTTAAACAATAACCATTACCAAAATTTGTGTTTCAGTCTTATTGGCTTGAAAGTAATCCATATCTTGAGATGCCATACACTATTACGAAACATAACAAATCTTAGGGTATATCTTCAATAGTGTAAAATGAATTTTTCACTTAATTAATCATTGAAATGAGCATTTAAAACCTGCTTTGGTCATCGACCGAATTTCAAGAGTTGAATTCTTAGAAGCTTGAAAAATAAATTAACATTAGGAAATTTACTACCAAACATATAAAATTAGTTTGTAAGGAGTGCACTGAGGACTAGCAGCCAAGGAACCTGTAGAAGTTCATCATCAACCCGGAGGTCCTGCAATGCAGCAAAGGCCCATTCCAACTGTACGTCAATTCCACTAAACCAGATAAGATTTCTGATAATTATATATATATATTTACACGTTATAATATTTTCTCTCTCTGCAACGCGATACTACGTAATTAATTAATGATCTTGTTTCTCGCGTCCAATAGATATTTGTGCGCTTAGTGAATTTATTCATTGTCGCTGGACGCCCCATTATTCTTATAAGTAAATAAATTATTAATCAAAGGGGAAATAATTGTACATATTTGGGTTTGGTTAAGTAAAACTGAATTTTATATAATTAAATTAGAGTCTCTTGATAAAATTTCCTTCATCACCAGCGTCGTCTAGAGTAAGTTCGATTTCAGCCGCGTGTCCAGTCAGAACGAGTCTACCTGCATCCTGAGATCTATTCCCCGTTTTCTGAACCAGCAATAAAACTAATCTTTAATTAATATTTATATTTAAGAATTTACTATTAATTAATTTAAATTATTCGGGAAATTTATTAACTGTAGTTCGTGGCTACTGGACACGAAGTAGCCAGGGCCCACCGTTATAAATTGAATATATCAATTTTTGAATAAATTATCAATTATGAAGAGAAAAAAACTCGTACGTCATCTAGTAGTGATTGGAGAAATCGTTTATGAAAGAGAGGAATTTATACCACAATTCATAAGACTTAAGTCTCAATTTTCAATTTTAAATATTCTATTTTCATTCAGTTATGCAACTTTTTTTTTATGGTATTTACTAAACTGTGGACTGAATAAAAAAGATTCTAAATTGTCCAGAAATCCAATAAGATGATCCATTCTCGAAATAGATGGAAATAGATTTGTAAAAATGCACGTTAACTAGGTGCAAATATCCATATTATAATTTTAATCGAAACATAAATCGACAGAATAACGGAAATGAATAATCCGATAAAAAAAATATAAATTTCTAATCCTAGTTCTTTTCGAAATTCACGTCCTTAAAAGTAACATTTTTTTTCTTAAATTTTCATGAACTCTAATAAGAATACATTATTAAATTATAGCTCTTCATAGAACATATTAATTTGCTAATAAGTTTCTGCTTGTGAAAAGTAAAAATATCCGTACGCCATCTAGTTGAGATTTTGGCAATTAACTATATAAGTCGAGAATTTTTTCTAAGAGAAATGAGACTTTAGCCTTAAATTATAATTAATAATTATAATAAATTAAACCAATTTGGTTTTATCGTCTCTGCGACATAGTCAGTACTAAATTTGTGGCAAGCTATGACCTTAATATTTTGGATTGCCATTGACTTTGAAGATGCTATAACAAAAACTGAATTATTATTTTACAGAATAGAACTACGTCCCATTCATTCATTAATCAACATTAAACACCTAGTTATTGAAAATAATCGAACTCTACGTTGAATTGTAATGAAGAGAATCAATTATTTACAAAATTCATGGGCAATAATTTAAGCATCAAAATTAGTTTAATTTAAACTTATCTGACCATAAAATATATGTTTTTTGATAAAAAGTATCTACTAGTGAGAACAAAATATTTTGACGCCATCTACCGGAGGCTTAAGTAACTAATTTTAATTGAAGCAAATAAATTTGTGAAAATTATTTTACGAGAATTGCTGAACATATCCGTTGATATATTTTGAATAATTACAAAGTCTAGAATTCAAC
Organism: Microplitis deprimator; assembly: GCA_964016945.1. Classification (NCBI taxonomy): domain Eukaryota; kingdom Metazoa; phylum Arthropoda; class Insecta; order Hymenoptera; family Braconidae; genus Microplitis; species Microplitis deprimator. The sequence goes on from OZ024713.1 coordinate 1,931,706, forward strand.
ACATTTTTCGTGTTATTTGAAAATTATAATACAAAACTTGTGTTGTTTAGCTGAACACTCCCGCAAGTTTCTCCATGACTATAACCAAACAAAGCATTGTAGCAGTATTGTCTGCAAGGAAACTTGAATTGTAATTAATTTACAATTTAGGAATTTTTTTTTTTATCCTATTATTTGGAAATAAAGCCCATAAATGTTAATAGTGTGAATATCTAGCGTCTACTAAAAATCTTAAATATCGAAAACAACAAATAAAAAACTAATCCTTTTATTTTAAACTAAAGTACTTGTAGAAACTCAGTGGTGACAGTCAACGGCAGTATTCACTCACATAAAAATGATGAGTGCGAATTTCAAATTAGTAATAATATGTAGTAAAAATTATAATACTAAGAACAGGTCAATACAAGCGGGAGCTAATGGGAAATTCTTGTGCTTGAAAGAAATCTTATGTTTACTTTTGAATTTGAATTTAACAGAATTTAAAATAATTTCAAGTTCATAATTTCCGGCAATCCGATAAGAAGTTGATAAGTTTCACAGTTATGGCATTACGCTATCAAAATATCGATGAAAGATTTTTATTTACATGAACCAATCGATTTACGATTTAATAAAAAATTTTTTTTCGTTTGTTCTAATGTTGGAAAAAAATACTGCATTTCTTTGTCAACACGATAAATAAGTTTGGAAATGAATCCAAATTGTAATTTTATTATCGACCAGCTCTTAACTGTCTCGAAGACAATTTTTTGATGCGACATTAATTATCACTTTACAACCATTGACAAAGTCAAAAAAAAGAAAAAACGGAGATAAAATTGGCACCAAATTTCAATCCATCTCAATTGGTGACATTAAAGAGATAGAAGACCTCAAATTTATTCGTCACAATAATAAATGTAGAAATAAATTGCTGCTCGGAAAATCTGAGTTTAATAGAAAGAATTTAATCTCTCAGTTCCAAAGATACTTTTCGAAAATAATTTTTCACTAAGACTAACATCAATCAATTTCAATAAGTAAATGTATTTTTTTCATGAGCATATAACCTATATTATAAGTATCTACCAGTGAGAAAAGTTTTGGTCATGCGCCATCTACCGGTTATTTTTAGAACTAAATTATTTTTTAATTCAGGGTATAGAAATATTACTGACCCATTGTATGATTTATTTTTTCATAAATTATTAGACGACTTTTTTCAGGCAACTATTCCTTTTTTTTAATTTTAAGTTAATGTCAGCAAAATAATTTCTTGAAAATCATTTTAAAGATCTTAATTTTATACTTTGACTCAAAAGATGATTCTCTTCATTAGAATTTTTCAAACCATCCGAAAGATGATGTGCTCATGTTTGAAGATAGAGACTGTTTTTATGCAAATTTCAAATGACCAATCGATTCAAATGTGTATTAATGGTCGACCCGTGTTCGATACTGTACGTATTTAGTCTTCAATCAATTAAACTGTCATATTTCGATTGAGCACCAGAAAACATGAAAAAATTAAATTAACTATAATTAATTCAATAAGTATAATTACCAAATAAATTACAGGATTATGTGAAAATATTCTTCCTAAAATCAATTTCAAAAGCCTCTATCATCAGATTTTATAGGTAATTCATGAGAAAATATCAAGAATATACAAACTTGGTAATAAGTTAGTACTTGTGAGAATATTTCTGTCCATGCGCCACGTAGCGGTTGAATTTAAAATCAATTAATTTTCGAATAAACTTCTACTTGTGAGAAAATATATTATTTATTTACTCATTACTTACTACTTTGAACGGCTATCTCAAGAATTACTTTAGATTAGGATTAACATCGACGATAGAATTTTGTAATTTTAAAGCTCGGAACTGATAGAAAGATAAAAAATAACCATAAATTCAAATATTACATTTTTTTTTGTTTTCAATAAATTACTTACGGAGTTTAGTAAAATTTTACGGGCACTGGTAACTTGGTTAAAAAGCCACGACCTGAATTATTATAATACTGCCAGTAGTTTACGCCCCTAGCATAGCTATTATTCAATTCAACTTTAAAATTTTATAATAAGTTTTCATTAGTGGAAGAAAAAAAACTTATGTGCCATCTAGCAGTAATTCGAAAAATTATATAGCAAATTACTAACATATTTTTCTGTAATCGAAGTTTGTTTGGATCATTTCAAACCATTAAACTCTAATTTTTAGAAAAATAACCTCGAGACCTAGATCAAGAACTAGAATTTCTTTAAAATATCACTGGATTATAATAAAAATATAACATGAGCGAGACCTCCATCAAAGAAAGAATATTTTTGATGAAGCAAAGTTTGAATGGAACAAATTTAAAATTGACAAAAGGACATAGTGAAAATCTTCATATGAAAATTATCGGTCGAACGACAGATTAGAACGAAATTATCGTGAGCCATCAAGGGTATTGACGTTTAGGATCCGATGAAAAGTGAAAACGAATTCACTTGATTGGATTTCAATGATGCCGACGGCGAGGCACTTTTCGTAAACTGAAATTTCATAGAAATCACTATTGTTGTGAATGAGATGAGGGTATGATCAGATTATCACCAAAGACCAAAAGTATACAGTATTATAATCTAGTCATAAAATTATCACCCGAACACCACTGAATATTAACGAATTATGATAGAAAGATGGCTTTGAGAAACCACTCAATTGCTTAGCAATTCATAATTTTGAATTAATGCGGAGTCTAATCAGAACGTTATGGAATTTCAGTTGAAAAAATTTTTACAGATGCGGCTTAAAAAATTGTATCTCGTTCCAAAAGACACTTAAAAATTCATCGGACAAATAGTCAATTGAAGAAAATATATATCATTGCCAGGTTTGATATATTTCTCAACGGATTGGAGAAAAAAGTTAATGTACCTTTCCAAATACTTTTTCAAACTTACGTTTTGAAAGTTAATTTTTTTTTTTTTTAATTACACAAATTTGAAAGAAAATAATTTTTTTAATTACATATCTCTGAAGAATATATCAAGTGTGTAATAAGTCATCACATGTGAAAAGAAAAATTACTCGTGCGCGATCTGTGGTGATTGAAGAAATTAACCATAAAAGTAAGAAATTGTATTTGCGAAAAGACAGGAATGAGTCTTAATGAACAGTTGACAATATGAAATCTTTATCCAAACAATATACTAAGTTTTTTTTTTTAATTCATGTTTTTAGATTGATTAGACCCATTAATTTTGTAGTGTTTTCATTTGTGAAAAGAAATATCTGTGAACCATCTAGTGGTGATTTGAGGAATTAACCACTAAAGTCGGAAATTTTTTCTAAGAAAAATAAAAATTGAGTCTCAATTTTGAAACTTAATGTCAAAAATGAAAAATTCATGGCCTGAATATTTTGAAATGCTATTGTGTAAAATTGGAATACTCACAAAGTTGATGTTGAAATTTAGAAATGGAAAATATTTTCTGCCTTTAGAATGGATTATTATTCTACGAGAATGAAAATTTTGACACATGAAAAATAATACATTATCAAGAATAGTCCATTTCAAAGTTGTCTATTTAAAATAAAGAATAAATTATTTCAGGAATTCAGGAGAAAGGAATTTAAAACATATAAAATGGAAGCAGTGTTCGAAAATTCTGTGCAGAACTCATATTGTAGAAGGAAATATATCTACGAGGAACAGCTTTGGAGCTATTAAATTTTTTCAACAGAATCTTGAAAAGCGTAAATGTAAATTTGATAAAACATCAAATTCATAATTTTTTTTTTTCGGCTCTAAGCTGATGAAAATTTTATGTCAATAAAAAAATAACATTGGAAATAATTTCAGGATTATATTAATCTCATCCCAATTGTCTGAGTATGAGAAAATTTATTTTTCCGGCCACCTGGCGGATACTCTGGAACTAGGACTAGATAATCGGACCAAAAAGGTGTGAAAAAAAATAGAGTTGGGAAATAACAAATAACAATGAGAAGATTTAAAGTCTACAGACTCGTCGCATAAAATATTTTTAGTTAACATAAGAGTTTATCTGAACTACATTCCCAGATTTTGAAGGTAGAAATAATATTAATATCCTCAAAAAAAAAAAAAAAATGGTGGAAATGTAATGTGCTAGATAAAATCATCTGAAAAATTGAAAGCAACAAACTAGTCACAAATTCGTAATATTTACATAAGTGTTCATTCGATAATCTGATGAGCCACAAAATATACAAATGTAAAATCTAGAAATGAAATATTTCAATTCACTATTACGGCTGTAAGGTTCGATTCAATCGTGAAATAAAATGATTGATCTATCTAAGTCACCATACAATCATTTTAACTATTATCAGCCCCATTGACGGAAATTCGTTTGCCTGGAATCATGGATGCCGATTTGTACAATGTGATCTTGCTGGTGCTTTTTCAACTCGGAGACATTCACACTAATCCCCTCAATTAGGGGTGGAAGTAAATGTCAACCTGTTACATGAAATTACGATCAAGAACTTAAACGAACTTAAGAAAATATTATACGCATAGGAATCAGCATTCAAAATTCTCGACCACAAAGAAAATTTGTTTCTTGTTGCAGCTATATATAGAACATCACCCAGAAATGCTACAGGTGTAAATTGCTTAAGTTTAAACTAAAAAAGGCAATGAACAGAATATAATAATCTAAAACTTAGCTAAAAAAGAAAATGATACCGTAAATAAATTAAACTTAAAAATTTGTGCTGACAAAATTTTCTATGCGTGGAATACATAATTTTTCTGATAAGTATTTACTAGTGAGAACAAAATAATTTGACGCCACCTAGCAGAGACTTGAATAACTAATTTCAAGTAAATTTATTCCTACCAAAAAGAGAGTCTGTATAAAATCGCGCCAAGTACACTTAAAATTTTATAAAAGTAAAAAAAATTTTTTTTTACAAAAAAAAAAAAAGTAAAATCGAAAAAATACCAAGTACCTAGCATAATTTAAAATCATGAAAAACACTCATAAAATTTCAAAAATAATTTTTATCATTCAAGCTTTGATAGAAAATAATAAAAAAATATCATAAGTCAATTAAAAGTAGCATCTTAAAATATTTTGAAGTAAAACTTCTTTACAGAGGCTAAAATTGAACGATTTAAAGCGGAAAAAGGGAGGTAGCGCTAGAGGAGAAACATTGAGTGAAAGTTTAGAATACGCGAGAAGGGGAATTGCTTGTACAGCAAGCCTTATATATTTTAAAGAGTGGGGGGAGTTGAAAACAGTCGAGTAGAATGGACGAGTGTTGTGCGCATGCGTCGTAATTTAACCACGTTATTCATATATAAATATATATAAATAAATATATATATATATACAATATTGGCCATTAGACTTTGTCGGGTAGTATAGCTTCGGAAAAAAAAATCTCTGAAAATCAAAATATGTATAACTAGTTTTCTACTAAATGTAAAAATATATGCATACTAATTGAATGTAAAATTATAGATATGTATTGTAAAATAAGTCACTAAAAAAAATATGGTCAGTATTTAAAAATTTTTAAATAATTTTTTTGTGTACCTGAAAATATCTATAATTAAAAAGAACTAAATTACAAAGTTAATAAAAAGTAATTTCTATAAATAAAGACACACCTCCATATGAATTACTGTATAAAATGGAATTTCTATAAATAAAGGTACACCTCCATATGAATTACCATATAAAATTTAATTGCAATAAATGAAAACATAAAAAATTAAAAATTACTGTAATTATGAAGGTATAAAATCATTTAAAATATTTTCTTTAATTGAATAAATGAATGAACGAAAGTATGTAATTTCAAAGAGAACTAAAATAAAATTACCATAAAAAAACAAATTCTAAAAACAAACATTCGCATAACTAAACATGTATATAAGAAAATTAAGTAAAAAATGAACATCTCGATAAATAAAATATCTATAAAAAATTAATTGTTTTTGAACATCTCTATAAAATATAATTTCAAATTAAATTTGATTATAGATATCACATTTTATAGAGATGTTCAAAAACAGTTAATTTTTTATAGATATTTTATTTATAGAGATGTTTATTTCACATAATTTTTTTATATCCATGTTTAGTTATGCAAATGTTTGTTTTTAGAATTTTTTTTTTTCATAGTAATTTTTTTTTTGTTCTCTTTAAAATTACATACTTTGATTTATTCATTTACTCAATTAAAGAAAATATTTTAAATATATTTAAATGATTTAATACTTTTATAATTACAGATTTTCAAAATTATTTATGTTTTTATTCATTGAAATTAAATTTTATACAGTAATTTTTATAGAGGTATATCTTTATTTATAGTAATAACTTTTTATTAACTCTTTAATTTAGTTCTTTTAAATTATAAACATTTTCAAATATACACAAAAATTATTTACAAATTTTTAGATAGTGACCATGTTTTTTTTTTAGTGGTTTACAAATCTAGAGATTTTTTCTATTAAGGCTTTTTTTTATTCCGTCATCTTACAATTCATATTTATAATTTTGCATTATATAATTATATATACTGGTAGAGCACTCGGCGCGATACCGACATGGTCTGAGTTCGATTCCCTGTTCGGGCTATCTATATTTTTCTCAATTTATCTATAAATTGTCTTATTGAGAAGGTTTGCATGTTTAGGTTTCCACTATAATAAATTAGTTAAAACCAGTAACTATAATTATCATAAATATATTTTGAAATATTGAATTTTCTTCTTACAATTTATTGTTTTCTAAATTTCTACATTTAGTAGAAAACTAGTTATACATAGTTTTATTTTCAGAGATTTCTTTTTTCCCAATGCTATAATATCCGACAAGATCTAATGGCCAATATTATATATATATTGATATTCATATTAATTGATTTATTTAGTTAGACCGACTTAATTATTAATAAAGTTTTACTTCTATAGTCACCTTATGTCTGTGAGGCTCACTCGTTTTTTTTATCTATTTGTGGCAATGTAATGAAAAAAAAGATAATAAATTGATAGCATCGATTTCAACATCAAATCTATAAAAATAACATTTGATTAAAATTAATATGTTCGGGTGAAGATTACCCAAATTCGATCAGTCAATTTATTTATTTTTTTTTTTTTGTGAAAAAAAAAATGAGTTTTAGTATGGATAAATTCTTTATCTCTTATTTTATAATACCCAATAATCTTGTGGAATTGTGCAGTACTCAATGTCCAATATATTCATATGAACCGTTTTTAAAACGTGTTAAATATTTGGTGAGATTGCCTAATAATAAGAAATTAAATCAACTTGCACTTATTGGCACTCAATCGTCATTTTCGTACAGTATCAATGATGAAAAATTGATAATAAAAACTCAAAATTTGAATATCCAACAGCAATTGAAATATGGAGTTCGTGTATTAGACATTGGCATACGTCCACAATCCGATGTATTCGAAGTCTATACAGAAAATGTTGATACAAACTTTAAATTATAGGATGCATTTTTGAGTGTTGATAATTTTCTTGATGATAATCCTGGTGAATTCATAATTATGTTTATACGTCAAGTTTATATTTCAGCACTAGAAGTTATCAAGAGCAATTGTGATATTCTTGATTATTACATAAAAACTTTTGTTGGTGAAAAGCGAATCGTAAAAAATTGGGAGCTAAATGACACTATTGGGCAGCATTGTGGGAAAATTCTATTAGCGAGGTTGGATTATTCATTTTACGATTGTACGTTAATCCTTAGTCGTGATTGTCTTATCCAAAACGATAACGCTATACGTCAAAAGATGAAAAATTCTTTTACTGTAAATAAAGTGGACAGAAATTTTTCAAAATATCCAAAGTTCTTATAGTAAATCCTATAAATGTTATATAAATGATGTAAGTTATTGGAATGGCATTAATAGTCGTAAAGCTATTGCGACAGATGGCGGTTATTTTTATGATAATGGCTGCCCTATACCACTTAATTTTATAACGGCTGATAATTTTGAAAAACCAAATCGAGCTTTAGTTATTGTTATGGCTGATTTTCTTTCTCGAAAATTAATTGATGGAATAAATGATTGTAATTTTCCAAATTCGTCTTGGCGATCTGGATGGACTAAGTAATAAATTGTATAATTGATTATTACATTATTTATCGTTGGTTATTATTATTATATATTATGCACATGAATTGCATAGAAATTGAATATCAATAAAAATCTATTCAAATTTAAACCTTCATTTTTTCAATCCCGATAAATTTCGAGTTACTATCAGTACCCTTGCGATCTAAAGACTGATTTGGAACCACTTTGAAACCAAAGTCAGAATAGAACCATAGTGAGTTCAGCGTGTTTCCAGAGTGGTTTTGTGCCCTTTTTTAAGAGTTAAACCACCCGTATGAAAAGAAAATATATTGGGAAAATATATCAGAAATTTTTATTTTCCGCACATTATTTTATATTATTACATATATGTAAACCATTCTTTTGTTAGTTTAAATAATTTTTGTCAAACCTATATGTATATCATATATGATCATATCTAATAATATATGATCATATCCAATAATATATGATCATATCTAATCATATATGATCAAACATGGCCAATTTTCATATATGGCATTATATGAATGCTCATATATGATCATATATTGTCAGACATAAGATTTTTTCCCGGGTATACGATATTATAAAAACAATATTTTATATATCATATCAATTTTTATATATATATATATATATATATATATAATTATATATCGTCCGTCATATATTTCATACTATAAATTGTTTTTTATTGCACGGAAAGAAAATTATGGGAAATTTTGCTATGTATTATGGGAATAGTTCCCATAATGGTATAGGAATCGTGCCCATACTATTATGGTGATGGTTCCAATATATGATGGGAACCATCCCTATAATAGTATAGGTACAATTCCTATACCATTATAGGTACCATTCCCATAATTATATGGGAACCATTCCCATAATTATATGGGAACCATTCCCATAATGGTATGGGAACCATTCCCATAATGGTATGCGAACTATTTCATTTGCATTATGGAAACCATTCCTATAATGTTATAGGAATGGCTTCTATAATTTATAGGAATGGATCCTATAATTCATAGGAATAGTTCCTATATATTATGGGAATGTTTTCCATATTTTTCTATGATATTATTCTGTTAATCTACAGTTATACACGGAGAAAAAACATGGGAATTTTTCCCATTTTGCTTAGGAGAAATTCCTATGTTGATATAGCAAGTATTGCTTTATCAACATGGGAAATTTTACTAGAGAAAAATGAGACTATAACGATATGTAATTGAAATTTTATCCACATATTATAGGGATATTTGCCATATTACCATTGGAAATATTTCCATGTAGATATGTAAAAATTCCCTTCTGAACATTGCTGAAATTCCTATATTGACATGGGTATTTTTATCATGTCAGCATAGGAATTTTCCCCATGTTACCAGAGTAATTTCTTCTATATTCCCATATGAATTTTTCTTAGGTTAGCAAGAAAAAAATTTTTCTGTTAACATAGTGACTATTCCTACAATAACATAGTAAAAATACCCATGTTGACATAAGAAAAATTTTAATGTCAATATAGAAAAAAATGCTGTTGCATGGGAAGTGTCCACAAGAAGCTAAAACCAACAAAATACCAAATATTTTGGTCATTATTATCATTTAGGCCTTAAAGTATCAAAATAGTGATGTGTGAAGGTTTGAAGATTTACGAAAATAGAGTTTCAAAGTTTTCGAGAAAATTTATTAATGTTTACTGAGAGTTTGGCGTTCTATTATTCTTCATCACTTACCACCTTATGTTACTTTCGATAAAGGTTTCATCAAAAAAATTTGACTATGAAAAAGTTAAAAGTTCAATCGAAGTAATAGTAAATTTCAACATTTTTCGTTACTATCCGATACCTTTTAATTTGACGAAAGCCACAATCGATCCAATAACAAACTGATCAATTTCTGGCTGACTCTGATTTAATATAAATAGATTTTGTTACATGATTTGAGACGGGCAGCAGACGAAAAGAAAAAAAAATACAAATTTATGATCAACATAAAACATTGAACACAAAAAATTTCTAGTACCAACATAACAGACATAGAACACGAACATTATAAATCTCCGAACAAATCAAACGTAACAATCGTACGCTTCTCTCAATTGTGAACAATACTCTCAGATAACGTTTTTACTAGATCTTTATATTTTAATCGAGATATCGGATTTTCCACTAATCCAAATTATTTTGTTGTAAGCAACATAAAAGTACAAGTTATTATAAATTGATGGCCATAAAAATTTAAACACAGTTTCCTAAACAAAAATTTTAAAGAACTGTTGCTTGTTGTAAAATTTGTTTGCTCTATGATGGTTGTCTTGTCATTATTAGTAAGTTAACCAATGATTTTCCTTTGTTTGAAATAATTACCGATTGAAAGTTTTCATAAATCAAAAAAATTTGAAATTGTGATGAAAATCTAAAAACATTTCAGAGATAAATTATCGAACATCAATTAGAATATATAAATTTTCGATGAGTTTCTGAGCGTAAAAAAATTTTTTATTCATGCGCCACCAAGCGAATAAATTTGAATTTAAAAAGGAGACCCCAGACTTGGAAATAATACGTCAGCAAACTAAATTCATTTGATTCCGCAGAATAAATAAATTTTATAACAAGTTTCTACTTATGAGAAAAAAATCACGGGCGCCATCTATGAGTGACTTGGGAATCAATCATTTCATCGGGTTGCATTTTAATAAATCGAGTATAGTTGGAAGTTAAGCATAAATGTTTATTAAAAACCTTATGAAGTTTTTTGAACAGATGCAAATTTTTCATTAATTTTTGGTAGGAATTTACGAGTCAATTTTCAGCATCATACACAGGTTTTATTTTTTCAATTGAAGTGATTACTTGACAATTGTTTGAAAAAATTGGTCGACTTTATAGAGTAGAATTCAAAAAGCATAAAGTCACTTTAGAAAATATGTACTAACTCGTTTTCTAGAAGATTAAAAAATTAACATACATCAAAAAATTCACTGCCAAGCACATAAAAGTACATTTGATCCTTACCATAATTTAAAAAAATGTAAAATGTGCTTACAAATGAGATATCATTGATTTGACTTTAAAAATTCTATAATGGCTTGTTGCTAGTAAGAAAAAAAGAGCATATGCCATCTAGCGGTAGCTTAATGAATTATTCAGAAAATAAGTAGCATCAATTTGTCTGTGATTAAAATTTGTTCTGACTATTTTGCAATACTAAATTTAATTTTGAGGATAATTATTTCCAAACCTTGTTAGAAAATTAAAATTTTTTTAAAACATGTCTGGATTATTATAAAGTCACGGGTGTGAACATGAGTGAAACTTGTAAGTCAATCGACATTTAGAAATCTTTGATGAAGCCAACTTTGGATATTACTAACAATAAATACTGACAATCTCCAAAATAGACAAAAAGAATGAATATCATTTATTGCTGAAAATTATCCATTTAACGACAGAAGAATCAACAAATTTAAAGTGAATAGTCAACTGGAAATAGATCCGAAAATTTTATCTATTCTTGAATATAAATTCACATTAATTAGTTGAAAGTATCTGAATAATTTTTTCAACCGGAAAGTCCTTTTTATTAATTGAAAGTGATAAATTTGAATTTCACAATACACAAGCTAATAAACCGCTCAAACCAATTATTACAATCTGAAGTTCAAATAAATATGTGATAAAACTTCAAATTCATAATTTTTTTTACCCGCCTCCAAGCTGATAAAAATTTTATGTCAGTAGAAAAATAATATTGGAAATAATTTTAAGTCTATATTAATTCTATCGTAACTGTCTGAGTGTAAGAATATTTTTTTTGCTGCGCCATCTGGCGGCTATTCTGAAACTGGCACTCGAGAATCGGGTTACTAAATGAATAAGTTTTAAGTTCACAGACATGTGGGATTATTTTTTTTTTATTTACACAAGACTAATGTTGAAATATTTTTCTAGATTCCAAGCATTGGAACAACATAAAAATTCTTGAAGGGAAAGAGTAAAATTTTTCTCAGTCATCAAGTTTCAGATTCTAAATGCACAATTTAGAAATTCTTTAGGCCCGCTCCTCACCGGTGGGTCAAACGATGGACCCCGCAGAGGAGTTTTGACCGATACTTGCACTGCAAGGATTCACGGTGGTTTTTTGGAAGTTTGAAGAGGTTACTGCTAAGGCCGTGTTCAGATAATAGTGATCGAAACATGTGAAGACTGGAAAATATGTACAAGATAGATATTTATAAGAAACTTTTTTTCAATAATCTGATAGTCCAAAAAAAAAAAAAATATGACAAGTGTGAAATCTGGAAACAACGGCTGCGATTTGTGATCGCATGACTAAATCAATTAAAAATTATCTCTTTGTCAAAAATTCGAACGCCCCTAATCAATTGCTTTTGATTGGTACGATCACGTGAGGGCAATTCATGAATCTAAGGACATCCACTTTCATCTATTTGACTGGAAATGGAACCCAATTAGGATTTGATACTTGAAATCATTAGCGATTCCTTAAACAAACTAAAGTTCGCAACAGATAATTGATACATTAATAGTTTAACTAACAATTTCATTGCAATACAAATAAAATGAACCGATGTGTAAGTTCTCATGCGTCAAATTTTAGGTTTATATCTGTTTTTTATCACTTGATCATGTCAGAAATAGAAAATCGCTATATCGACCTACCAATGATGTATCAAACTCATTTTTTATAAGATTTATGCTTAAAAATATTAGAACAAATCAAAGCCAGATTTTATTAATCTGTCATCCAGTTGTGAGCCGCATTTAAAAATATAACTCATCCAGAAGCTAGTTTTGAATTGATTATAAAAATTTGTACAAAACAGGTAAACAAACGAATATGAATTTTTGATCTTATTTTTATTCATTTGTTTTTGTTTTTTTCATTCTATTCTTCCTCTTCTACTGCTTCTCCACCTTTTTTTTTTGGTTTTTTTTTGCTAAATTTTTTTTACAAAATTCAATGTAATCAGATCTTATTATATCTGTTCAGATATAATCATCTTTACGTCTTATTTTCATAGAAAATTGTTTATATCTGGTCAGATCTATCTACATCTCTTGAGATCTGATCAGATATAACTATACTTTGCATTTCGTCAAACTGATGTTTATGCAACGCAATCATTTCTATACCGGAATTCAAGGAACATCTTTTAAAGATTTTTTTGGAGTTTTCTAAGACCGGCCTAAATTTTCTAAATGAACATTGGAGTCCAAATGATTTATTACCGAACTCTGTAAAACCTGAATGTAGGGAGGTTTTGAACCGCTTAAATCAAAGAGGTTCAGCAGAAAGTTAAAAATTTATTGAATTTAGCAACTTGTTCCAAAAGCAGATCAAATTTTTGAAAATGTACTTTCCTTGAATTTTTTACTAATTACTAAAAACCCGCCATTATTACGAATTTTCGACCTAAAGATCCAAAAATTTTAATTGCTTTTGTCTTTTTTGCTCTACGATCATTTTTCCGTAAAGGTACAGTTTGTTGAACATAGCTACAAAAATTTAGATTTCACTTTTGTCTTAAAATTTCTAAATCAAATCCATGGATATTAATAGTTTTGATATCCAGCCTTCCCAAAGAATTCTGGGCATCACCAACGAAAAGAGTATAGACATGCGAATTATTACAACACTCAATGACTTACATAAATTAAGCGGCGATAGTCAACGTGAGAATTAAACTTTTTTCTTTTTCAAAACACAAGAGCTGATTTAAAAGTCTATTCAGATCATAATGACATAATTGTTAATTTCATATCTACAATGATAAGAAAAAAGCGACAGAAGCCTATCATAATAATAATTAACTCTTTTGCATGGAGAAAGGTTTTATCAACAATTCCAGATTTCAGTTTGAAAATTTCGAAAAGATACTTACTCTCTAGAAATGATACAATAGTATGAAGAAGTATGGATTACCTTGATGACCACGATTGGAAATTGAAAGGAATACTTACGATACTTCTCTGCAATACATTTCTTCACTCGTTTGAAGACAAAATAAACAAATAAGACTCATTGATTTTAGGTAGTGTACATAACTATTGCTAAGTTTCTTTATTTTAAAATACTAATAAATTTAACAACAAAGACTATTTATTCTCTTACAGCGCTGAGCAAGTGACTGGCTTTATACTCATTTTGATGAACCATGATTCTACTAAGGACATCTATGAAAGAAAACAAATCTTTTGAAAATGTTTGATTTAAAAATTATTCAAACTCTTCATTTATTGAATTAGTAAATATATAACTAACTATTACATAGAGAGCTAATATTGTAGTTAGTAGCGAGAGCTGACTACTATAGTAAAGCCAAGAATGTCAATTCTGCGTATGATAGCAGCAGTGAAGATGAAAATTATAACAACGATAGTTCTATAGATGACAATACTCTATATTCTAGTAGTGAGAAAAAAAACTAGTAGCGATGATTGTCCTGCAGATTGTAGTACCACAGGTGATGATTCTAATAGTGATGAAGTACCTTACAGTTATGCTAACGCGATTTCGAGGTACTAGTAAGCTGAGGGAAGTGGTGGTTTTAGTCCGTATAAGTCTGACACAATAGTGATGAAGTGAAAGATCTTGTCGAAACTTATGAGGCGATCGCGAAACTGTCTATAACGGCCTCAAAAGATAGACAACGAAATGCGACGACTCCGATTCCCGGTGTTAATAGAAAATATTTGAACTACATTACTCTTCCCCAAGTATTATTAAGAATATCATAATATAGCTGTGATAGGTAATGAGAAAATATTTATACGTAAAAGTGTAGCTACAAGAATGCCTCTAGAAGAACAACCATTCTTTACTTAATTGGAATCAAAACAGAAATTCAAGTATTGATAAGAAAAACAGGCCACAAGAAGCCAAGATGCTGCTCCTAACAACCAGTGCCTGCTCATAATACTTATAACAATAAAAAGTTTTTAATTAGATTAACTATACTTTTAAGGAAATTAACGAATATTAATATTTAAAATAAATAGACTCTTAACTCACTGAAAAAAATCAAAAAGAAAAACGGTAATAACGGAGGCCATGGATAAGCACTTTTTGGGTAGCTAATTTACAAGATAATATACTACTGACTAGTATTGAAAAAGAAAATTACATCCCACTTACTCCCATAATTAACATAGAAAAGCGTAGAATAAATTCATCAGTTGCTATTTTCAAAATGTGAATAGTTTGCTACTATAGTAAAATTTAGTTTAATGCACAAAATTTTACTTCTTACTTGCAAATGTAAATATCAAAAATGATAGTTTGGCAAGAAAAACATCATTATAAATGCGTAGTTAAAGACATTTTTTTATTGAGTATATAATTATATTCCAAGTATCCAAAGGTGAGATTAATTTTGGCCATGTGCCATCTAGCGGCAATTTTTAGAACTAAAATTATTTTTTATTCAGGGTAGAGAAATTATTGACTCATTAAGATGATTTTTTGTTCATAAATTATCAGACAACGTTTTTGCACCACTATTTCTATTCTCAGTTGGTAATTCTTGCAAGAAATATAATTTTTCAGGTTATAAGGAAGATATTAATTTTATACTTTGACACATAACATAATTTTATTCTTAAGAATCTTTTAGATCATTCTGGCAATAATTGGCGTTATTTGAGGTAGAGATCGTTATTACAAAAATTAAAAAAAAAATTATGCGAGATAATAATAAATCTTTTTCTATTTTGCTGACTATTGTATTAATTCTAAATTTCATAAATACAAAATGAAATGAAAATCAAAAATAACCAAGCCGTTAAATATGGAATGATCAGCTATGAAGAAAAAGGGAATCGAATCATACTCTTTTATTAAAATTAGAAAATTAAAAATTATACTGGCAACGAAATGTGTACAGTCCTCTCTCCGCTGATCAATAAAATTTAATGTGTACAATGTACACTCAAATTACGAATTACGAAAAATAAATTAGTAGAAAAGTTCAAGTTTATCTGCAATGTAGCAAATTAAGTAACAAAATGAAACCATATCTATTTTTCGCAGTTTTTTATAAGGTTTCTTAATTATCGAATTAATTCATAAAAACGTCAATTAAAATTTTGCATATCGCATACATTAAAATGTTTATAGTTCAAATAATTAAATATCTTTCATTGAGGTTCGAGACAAATTGGGAAAAACGTCATTTTGCTTATAATAACTTTGTGAGTGTGTGTGTGTGTGTATGGATGTTAACTCTTAATATCTTTTTAATGAACTGACCGATTAAAATGTTTGAGGTGGCAATCAAAAGAGTTTGTTGGCCGTCAACTTTTCTAAAAATTTCAAATCGATCGATCAAGTAGACTCTAAGATATGGAAGAAAAACTAAAAAAAAAAAAATTGTTTTTCAGGTTTTTTCACATTTTTCAGAAATGGCTCGAACGATCAATTCCAAAATCTAATCAGTTCAAGAATCCAATAAATCGCGTCGATTGCCGTCTCAACCATCTTAATCGGTTTATTCGTTCGAGAGAAATCGATCGAGAAAGAAATGGTGAAAAACAGTTTTTTCCGATTATCTTCGAAGCGACTCATCCGATCAATTCAAAAATTGATCAGCTCTAGAACTCAATAAAACGCGTCGATTGGAGCCTCAACCATCTCAATCGGTTAATTCGTTGGTAAGATATCGTAGGAGAAAGAAATTCTAAAAAATGGTTTTTTCCGAAAACAATGACATAGAATAGTATTTTCGAGCTCGAAGAGCTCGAAAATGTATTCACAACAATGTTTTTAAGCTCAAGGAGCTTGAAAACAGCGGGAAGTTTTAGGGCTGGCCCGCAGGGTCAACTAATAGACAGATTTTTTTATTCCTATTCGGGAAGTTGACGGAGTTTAAAAAATCTCTCGCAAATTGTTCGGTTTTCAAAATATAATTTTGCTTCTGATTAGAAAAAAAAAAATCATGAAACTTTGAAATTTTGCTTTTATGGTTCATAGTCTGAACTTATCACAAAAATTTTAAATCGGAAGTTAATTCTATGATAATTGAAATCATAGATTAATGTCGAGTCTTGAAAATGAGACCTTTACTATTTTCCGAAGGCAGGTGTTTTTGAATTTAAAAAAGAAATAGAGATGACGTAGTGGAATCTCTTGGAGATTTCTCTATTGGGGCCAAGCTGGGTCTGCCCACTAAAGGACCAATAGGTTTTTGCGTGACATCCCCATAGGGCGACCTAATAAGGACTTAATAGGCCTCAAATGAAAGTTTCTAGTTGGGATTGTATAAGTGAAAATTTTATTAAAATTCACGTTACTTTTAATTCCTAAAACCAGATTCGTGATAGCACAATTTCTTTCAGCTTTATAATTATGATTATTTAATTGAAATTACCAATTCCATCTTCAAAAATACTATTATTAATTACAATGATGTTGATCGTTTTCGTCTGATTTTCTACCGTCGAAAAAATCAAAAACGTATGTTTGTGTCAAAGGAATGCAATTTTCAAACCAACGATTCACAATAAATGATTCTTTTATTCTGTTTTGCCGCTACACGTATTAATTTGAACTTTTCTTTCAAAGAATCATCTTTTTTTCTCGATTATGAATTATAATTTCTTATTACCGAAAAAATTCAGTGTCTGAAATTCCTTATGCTACATGATGAAATTGGCTGATATACTAGATTATTGATGTATGTATTTAGAATTCTTTAATTTTTATATGTATTCCAAAATTACTTTTGTAGGTCCCATTTGAAGCCTAAGTGCTTACAATTTTTATGATTCTAAAAAAGCCTACCTTGAATCAGAAACTTACGTTAAAATTAAATTAAATATCAGTATAATATGAAACAAACACTGAAAGAATTCGGAAGTCCAGTTTTTATATATACAATAAATTTCTGTACCTGAATAAACAGTCACATTCAAAATTAAAATGCTAAAAATAAGAAAGTTATAGAAACAATTCCAAAAATTGTTCTTAGATTTTCAAATTATAATTACCATAGAAATTTCAGCACAAAAATAAATTTCATAGATCAGTATATTGAATAAATAAAGTTTTTAATAAGTTTCCACTTGTGAGAAAAAAAATTCTACTAGCCATCTAGCGGACGTGGAAAATAACACGTCATTTTTAAATGAACTTCTAAAGTCTGTATAAAAATTATTATCACTCTTATCTGCTCAGTATCTTCAGGAAGTCTGAGAAAAGCGAAAATTTTTCCAAGTAATTACCAAGAGGTCGCTCACAAATTTTGGAAAATCCAAAGATAATCAAAATTCGGAATTTTTTTTCTAAATTGTAACTATCTTGTGATAGCTGTAATTGATATCTGGAAAATAATGAATATACGAAAAATTTTAGCTAAAAATGAAAATATTGAAAAGTCGCTCTAGAATTTTGAATGTTTCTCAGTACTGTTTTTTTGGACATTTTTAAGAGGCTCTTGAATACTAATATTAAAACTATTTGATTTTTTTCACTATTAATCTGTTTCGTAATGAATAAAAAAAGAAGCCAGGGGATAGAAAAAATTAGTTATTTGCATACTTTTTATTTTTTATTTCAATTTTTGGATTCTCTTTTTTTCAAATCTTGCTCCCTTTAATTGTTTAAGACTGTCTAGTATATTTCCGGTTATGCAAAAGTTAAATTCCAGTGAAATAATAACAACTTAGGTTTAAAAAGTACAATTATGAATTCGAGTATTATTTACATATTATGAGTTAAGAAGAAAAATTACGATTACCGTTCGAAAATCTATATTTTGAGCTAAAATTTTCCGCATCAAATTAATTCTACAGATACAAAATATTTCTGCCACCAGAAAAAAAAAATATTAATCAAAAATGGGTCTATCGGTTGACTCTGCAGACCAACCACAAAACTTCTCGCTGTTTTCCAGTTCCTTGGGCTCGAAAAAATTTTCGTGAATATATTTTCGAGCTCGTTTTACCATTTTTTCTGCAATGATACCTCTCAAACGAATTGATCAATTGAGACGGTTGAGATGACAAGTGACGTGTTCTATTGAGTTCTAACGCTGATAAGGTTTTGGAATTGATTAATCTACTTGTTTTTTAAAAATTTCAAAAAAAACTGAAAAAATAATTTTTTTTTTCGATTCTTCCGTTAGCGGTCTCTTGAACGAATGAACTGATTTAGATAAATGAGATGGCATTCGACGCGGCTTATAAAGTTTTAGAGCTCAGTTGATGTTGGAATCAATCCATCGAGGACATTACAAGTTTTCCAAAAAAAAAAATTTTTGAAATATCTCCGAACGCACCCTATCGATCAAACTCAAATTTTCACAATTTATCGAAATTAACCAGCCGCGTCGAATGCCCCTTGACGATTGGAATCGGTTCATCTGTTCCAAAGTTACAGATATTTACATAAGTACACACGTACGTACATACGTTGTTCTAATCCTAAAATCTGATATGAGAGAATTGTCTAATCATTTAACCAGAATAATCACGAAACAGTTGATTATAATATTATACAGTCACTAGCAAAAGGATATTAAAGAAAATCCCGAACGACTGAGCATTTGAAATGGGCATACGACCAATATATTTATTTTTTTCTTCATTTATATAATAATTATCTAATTAAATCTAATATCTTTTAAAAGTTGAAACAAGAAAACCTTTGAATATTATGATTGTCGGTTTTCCATAGTGCACATAACACAGAGATAGTGACAAGACATTTTTCACTTCCATATTTTGTATCATACTATATACTAGTCGTCAAGATCATCATCAGTTCGAGAGCATATTATTGGCTGTGTATGA
Organism: Microplitis deprimator; assembly: GCA_964016945.1. Taxonomy (NCBI): domain Eukaryota; kingdom Metazoa; phylum Arthropoda; class Insecta; order Hymenoptera; family Braconidae; genus Microplitis; species Microplitis deprimator. The sequence continues at coordinate 1,951,643 of OZ024713.1, forward strand.
CATTCCACAACAAGAAATATTTTGTGTATTTGAAACTACATAGATGAAAAAAGAATCGAAGACCCAAAATTCGTTCACTCACGATAGAATATAATAAAAACTCACATTACAGCAGTTAAATCAAAATCTTTCTCATAAATTTTTCGAATTCTGGGGCAGAATGATCGATCAGAATTGATCAACTCGTACGAAATTCAGAAACAATGTAATTTTCGTAGATCGAATAATGACATTTATACTCCAATCTTCTCAATACTCATCAATCGTTCGTGGCAACTAGTATATATTCGTAGTTAGAAATTCATTTTTTGATATATTTGTAGTAAAAGTCTGCACCGTGCGATCAAACTTCGGCCTTAATATGCGTCTACAATGAATATAAACAGAAACTTTTCTGGGAAAAATTCGGAACCAAAATTACAAGTTTTCCAAAAAAATTTGTTCTCACAGTCCAATTGAGAACCAAATGATTATAAATGGTTAGTAAAATGAAGATCAATTTATCAAAAATTTATCCACACATTTCTGTACATTTTTCAAAGATTTTGTAAGTACAATATAGAAATTTAATCGTTTGGGAAAAATTATCCACAGAAATATAGCGTGATCGCAATATATTTATTTTTTCTAAATTTCCTCTTAGGAGAAGTAGAAAAATTCTCCGCCACCTTAAGGTGAATTGGAAAATCATTAAAATATACATAAATCCGTTTTTTGAGTGTTTTTTGTTTTATGAAGTAATATTGTGGCAATTAAAACCTTTGAAAAGTTAGAAACTTTAATGACGAGGGTGTTTTTAATCTAAAGAAATCATCAAAGTGCTCAATTCAAACAATTAGATGAAAACGCATGTGGAAATTGTAAAGATAACATTTAAACTCAACGTAGCCATTGAAAAAAAATGATATTGCTCCATGAATCTATATTAACAATATTATAATCATATTATTAAATATTATATATTATACATCATATATTACAGCAAATTCAAAATACTAACTATCAGTAAATGTAGAAACAGTAAGTTCTAAAAGAAAACATTATAAGGAATAAGAATACTAAATTTGTAAAGTGCAAATATCACTGAATGTCAATTGAAACATTTTCGTCAACAACTAGTCCAAAAATTATTATTATTATGTATCATCAACATTGAATGGGTTCTCGCAACGGTCAAATTAATTTTGCTGTCGCTGTTTAACTTTCAATTTAGAAAATTATTTCAGCAAAAAATATGGATTACAGTTTTGATAAATTTATAGGCTTTTTGTTAATCAAAAAATATTGTCACACGTCGTTTGAAAATCAGAATCAAATCGCAGAATATACTCTTGAGAGAATATAATAATTCAGAAATAAATTTGTACTTATGGAAAGAAAAAAAAAACTACGCCACCTGGCGGCGAAATTTAGAATTTTAATTTCGCTTTTAATACTTTTTGCCGATTTTTCGTAATAAATTCAATGTCCAAGTTCCAATTTCGAATAAACGATTTGTTCGGCGATATTTCGTTGATTTCTAACTTTGATCGAAATTTGACCGAAAACAGCAATATGTTGATTTCATTATGAGTTTAAAAATTTATTTGACTTTACTTTTTCTAGATATGTTCTTTAAATGTTTTTTATAATCACATCCGAAATTTGTACCTTCATATTGATCGACATGATCCTAAAATGTATTTTAATAGTGATTGGAAACTATAACTTAAAAAGTTACACAATGGAATGAAGTGCAAAAATCGATGTATATTCAACTAAAATTTATTATCACAAAAACTCAGAAGAGAATGATCATATGAAATAAAGAAGGAATTGTACGATTTCTAAAAATAGCAATAAACGAAAAATTATGAGTGATAATATGACAACCAGCTGTTTGGAAATTGTTGCTACGTATAGCAATTTCAGTTCACCTTCTAAACTTAAAAATTGATTCACTTTTCAATGACATTTGGTACACTCCAGTTTTTAGGTGATTTCTTTCATTTGGCAGCTTATAGAAATACCTGACTGAGTTGTTATCGAAATTTTGGAATATTATGTTTGCCCAAACTATTCTCGAGGTGAAATAAGTTCGATTGACCTTCTAAATTCTAGTGATGACATAAATTTATTTACGTGTTTTCGAGTACTCAAGTCTAATTTTTACTGTCGGGCATATTTTATCTCTATCGAGCATGTTAACTCTACGATTGAGTTGTATATTAAATAAGTGAATACTGTTGTACTACTTGTGTATTATAATCCATATAATTATTTGAGTGTAGTTATTGTAATATTTAGCCTCTAGTGAATATTTAACATTGTGTATAACGTTAATCTTAGTTTATAACATATCGTAATACTTGAATAATTTGGAATACTCTAATCATTTGTGAAATCTCCTCGAGAGTAATTTTGTGTGTCGATAGTTATTTTGTTGTTTATCTGACATTTTGTCCTTTAAATAAAAATGTCTACAAATAATGGTAATAATAATGACGGTACTAAGAGTACCGATCCACTACCTGCTGGCCCTCCGACATATAAATATATATATATATATATATATATATGTATATATATATAAATATATATATATATATACTTATTATGATATCTGAAGTATAAATTATTTTCATGGTTAAACTGACAGAATCAGTAAAGGAACGAAAAAAATCTTTTCCCTTAAATTATTAATATCAGTATTTGCTGAACTATACGAAAACAACATGAGTCACAAAGGAGAAAGAAAGAGCCAAACTTCCAAGAAGTTAAATTAGCAACAGAATATTAAAAATTCGTTGTGCGTAGAAGCCACAGTCTTTAGATTGTAGATATTATTAATTGAAAAAGATTCAGAATATATGGATTTGATGATGAGTTAGTATGCACGAGAAAATTTTCGTCTATGCGCCATCAGCGGACAAATCTGAAATAAATTTTGTTTCACTCAAATGAAAAGCTTATCAGCTTAAGGATAATATTTTTTCAAATTCTATGAAATATTACAGAAATGCATGAAATTTAATAATAAATTTTTTTTTTTTATTATTTTTTTTTCTCAAAAAGAATTTAAGGGTGTAGTCTAGTTCGTAGGCTAAAAAAATATTCTATTTTTGGTAATTTCTTGTGAGCTTACCATGAAAGATAAGTATACAAACACTGCTAGGGATGATAAATGAAGTCGAATTATGAAAAAAAAAAATTTTTTTCATTTACTTTTATAAGTATGCTCATACAAAAGGTGTACGCTAACGAAGCACCATAATTTAAAGGCAGGTCGGCTCAACCGCGATATCGCAGCAACGGCTTAACTGAAACAAAATTATCGGAATATTTTAAATTTAGTATGACAGTGGCTACGAGATAGACTAGTAATATCAATTTTGGACTAGTTTTACTAGTTTTAACTAACAAAAATAAATAAAATTGAAAAAAAGTGTTTTTTTTTTGCTATTATTTGTAAAAAAAATTAGTTAAAATCAAAATTTTAATATGAATTTAGTCTATCCCATAAGTACTTATGTGTAGAATATGTAGTTCAAATTTCAGAAGGATCAGCCCACTGGCTCCGGAGAAATCGTGATTGGCGTCAGCGAAAACGTAGTTTTGAGATAAGCGTGTTTAAAGTTTTTTTAAATAAAAAAAAAAAATCTTACCGAAATTAAATCTGCGATGCCTGCACCGTACAAAGTGCCTTTTTCTTGTTCAAAACTTTCATTTGCTTCTAACTTGGCCTTTTTTTCCGTTCTGCTCTCTATTGATGTGTCCAAGCTGTGGCGGTTCACATATTCGATACGCGTAAAATCGTAGTTGTCGACCTTTAGATTCAGAAAAATACACTTACACTGCTCGAACCTCCATAAAAATTTGGCACAATATACTTGGATACATATACATTAAAAAAATGTAAGAAATTATATCTACTAGGATAATAATATTAAAATTTTTTTTAAATTAAATTAATTTGCTTGCTCGGCTGATTGCTGGCGGCCATTAATCGACCGATAGTCGAGCGCCATTAATGGGCGGCGGTTATCATCCTGGCTATAAGCCGTTTATCGGTCGTTTAAAAATTGCCATTGCTGAGCCATTAATCGACATTTTTGGCCCAGTAATGGTCCGATCTAGGGCCGATTTCCAAACTTTGTATGGGAATTTGCGATATAAAAAGACAAGAACAATTCTGGAACTATAAAATTAAAAAAAAATTTTTTTCTAAATATAAATAAAATTATTACAAGTCCGCGATTTAATCTAGTTTTGTCTTCGCAAAATTTAAGAAACCAAATTTTTATAAGTTTCATAATGAATCTAGTTATGTACTTCTATCGAAATTGTTTTGTGGAAATTGCAGACCAAAAGGAATTTTTCAAAAGAAATTTTGTAAAATTATTATACCGGAGTCAGTAATTTTCATAGATATGTCGTAGATTCTTATTCATTCAAAAAAATAAATTATAATTCTACTAACTTTCGAATCATAGAGAAACTGATTTGCTCATTACAATACAATTCCAATAGTGTTTAATATAAATGTGAATAACAATATGAAATTGGAAAAAATCATAAAAAAAACTTTTGGTGTACGATATTTTTTTCAAATGGAGTCACTGGTTTCATTGGACCTATCAACTTACTACTACTACAACGACTGGGTGCGTGCGTGCGAGTGTGTGTGTGTGTGCGTGTGTGTATGTATGTATGTGTGTGTGTGTCTACTGAAAGTTTGCCATTTTATTATTCTACATCGCTTACCACTTTTTGTTACTTCAGTTGAATATTATTCGAAATTTGGTCTTTTACTTACAAGCATTTAGTGTATAATTTTGAAATTGCACTTTCAATTTTATTAAAGGCAATATCAAAAAAATTTGATAATTCAATAATGCAAGATTGTTCAATAAAAGTAGTTCTCCAACCAGAATAGACATAGAAATGCTCGCATTTCCCTATATATTAACAATGCAGATAATGTTTTTACCAGATCTTTATATTGTAATCGAGACATTGGATTTTCCACCAATCCAAATTATTTGCTTGTAAGCTAAAGACGAGTACATTATCAGAAATCGATTTGACACAGCTTGCGACAAGTGATTTTCAAATTCAGTGGTTCTACAATCCTCAATTTTTTTTTTTCATATGAATCTACTAAACGAAAATTCTAAAGAACTGTTGCTTGTTGTAAAATTTATTTGCCCTATGGCACTTGTCTTGTCATCATAAATAAGGTAACTAATAATTTTCCTTTGTCTTAAATAATTAACAATTAAAAATTTTCATGAATCAGAAAAATTTGAAATAGTAATGAAAATCTAAAAACATTTCACAGATAAATTATAGAACATCAATCAGAATATATAAATTTTCAATGAGTTTCTGAGTGTGAGAAATTTTTCATTCATGCGCCACCTAGCGAGTAAATTTGAATTTAAAAAAAATACCAGTACTTGGAATAATGCGTCAGCAAACTGAATTCATTTGGTTCCGTAGAATAAATAAATTTTATTACAAGTTTCTACTCATGAGAAAAAAAAATCCCGGGTGCGAATTTTAAATAAAAAAGAAAAAATTATTTCTATAAAACTAAAACTGCATATGTTTATTTGAGAAACCCCATAAGTCATTGACTTATGGGGTTTCTTAATAAAATGGAATATCTGTCACCCCGTTAATTGTTCTCTAAACGCTGATTTGATGCATATTTTTATTAATTTCTATGGGGGGACATCCAACGAACCCAAAAATGCAAAAAACCCAATTTCGAAAAAAACATGACTTATGGGGTTTCTCAAATAAACGATTCAACTATTCATTAGACAGTTCAATAAATTTTTTAACAGAATCATGAAAAGCATAAATTAAAAATTTATCGTGTCAAATTCATAATTTTTTTTACTTGCCTTTAAGCTGACAAAAATTTTATATCAGTGGAAAAGTAACATTGAAAATGATTTCCAGGCTATATTGATTTTATTCTAACTGTATGAGTATGAGAAGATTTTCTTTCTTCGTCACCTAGCGGCTCCTGTGGAACTAGCACTAGAGTATCGGGTCACAAACGTTTAGAAAATAACAATAGATTTGGGAATGAAAGAATAGCTGATTAAATTGGTTATAATTACACAGACTTGTGGAATCATCCGTTTTTCATTGACACAAGAACAATTTTGAAATATTTTTTCCTAAGTTCAAGGACGTAAATGATACGAAAATTCTTGAAGAAATAAAATAAAAGTTGTTATTCATCGTCAAGTCTCAGATTCTAAATGCACACTTTAGAAATTCACCAAATTCGTCCTAAGCAAGTAGGCTGAGCGATGGAACTCAATTTTCTTCAACTTCAATACGTGTAAGGAAATAAACGGAGCTCAGATAAATGTACTCGAAGTACATGAAAAATTGGAAAATATGTGCCCGACAAATATTTTACAAAATTTCTATAAACAAGAGAAGAAACAAAATAGTAACACTTTGAAAAATTTTTATGTAATCGTGATCATTTAATTGGATCTAAGATGAGACCAGCTAGTTCTGAATGACAACTCCGATCAGGAAACTAAAAGAACGTCCTTTTCTAATTTAAAAAAAAAAAAGACAAATAAGAATCTAATATTATAATATACTGGTTATGAATTCAAAAAACGGAAACTGTAAATAATAAAATCATTAAAATTTGTATTGACAATAATATCTGTGCGTAAATTATCTAATTTTTATGTTAAGTATCTACTAGTGTGAACGAAATATCTTAAAGCCATCTAGTGGAAACTTAAATAACTAACTTCAATTATAGTTAATGTATGACACTTGGAATATTGATAACTAAATAAATTTATGAAAATAATTTTACAATAATTTCTGATGTAATTCTGATGCAGAAAAATAGACAATTAGAAAAAAACTTTGCCCGAGCACCAAAAAAATTTATTCAAGTAAAGAATCAAATTTATTTTTTATCAATACAGTGAGCAGATGGAGTCTAATATTTTGTCATTATTAAATGAAACTAAGTCCTATCTCCGACGCATGCATCTGAAATCAATACAATAATCACCATGGATAAAAAATTCTAATTTGGTTCCCTTAGTCTATCAAAAATCGAAAAATATCTCGAATAACAAATTATTCAAATAAATTCAAAAGATATAAAGACTATGGAATTATCGGGCTCAAAATGAAAAATATTGAAGCCTTTGGTCGCTTATATGCTATCAGCTGTTTTACTTAATTGATTTACTTCTATTTTCGTCGTGAACTATTTATGTTGCGTAATCGAAACTATAAAATAATTTAAATTCATTTAATTTAAATTCAAATATAGTTTCACTTCCGGCAGATAGAGGCAGCATCTACTGGGGCCTCGTTCATAAATTAAAACTTGATCATGCGCAGCTCAGCGCATGCGCATCTGCCTTTTTCCTGCTTCGTGTCGAGAAGGCGGCCGCCATTATCTTTCGCTAATAGACATTCAAGTGATAACACGTGTTATTCCAAATCTTTTCATTTTGCGCTCATCTAAGAGTAATTAATTAAAATAATCAGTTAAATAAATTCTGCATTCATCAAGCTCAACAAAAATATAATTATTTTTATAATTGTTAGCACCAGAGCTCAAAAATAAATTAATAAAAAACTCAAGACTTCCAGTGATCATCGACCACGTTTTTCAAGAGGTTATTAGAACGGGAGACATCACAGGTGCCCTTTTATTTAATAAATAATTGTATCCAGTGTTCATAAAATTAAAAGACTCTATTTTATAATTAATTAATCATAAACATGCTCAATATTTTAATAAAATTAATAGTAAATTCTCGCTCGGTAGCCTCTGCAATCATGCTACCACGTGTTCATAAAATAAATTCCATTCAGTGCAATTTATTATAAACTCATTCATTTAAATTAAATTCAGTGATAAATTATATTATAAATTAATGAACTCAATTATTCATGCATTTTGTGCTATTAAAAATAGCAATTCAAGTGTTCAATTATAAACTTCGCTCGGTAACCTCTGATTTCATGTTACTGTTTTCCATGACATTTTTACAATCAAATCAGTGTTCAAAATAAATTCAAACTAATTACTTTAATTATTTTAATCAATTACTCGAGCTCAATTTTATACTTTGCATTCAATTAATCACGTATTCATGAGCTCAGACAATTTAACAGTATTAAATAATTAAATCAACGATTTAATTGTGTAACCCAGTGATATTATGTGCTGTGACAAATAAAAATATTGTTGTATTTTTTAATATGCGTATTTTTCAAATATCCCAACCACCAACCAGTCCTGGCATGTATTTATTTAATTATTATTACAACAATTTACGTCTACGTAAAAAAAAAATTGATTAAATTCGTTATGTGGTAACTGAATCTGTACAAGATTAATAAATAACTAATTCTCCCCTTTGTCGAATGTATTGACTCGATCATAAGTTTCTTCATGTGAGAAAAAAATTCTGATACGCCATCTAGTGGAGACTTAAGCGTCTTAAGAAATAATTCTGGTACAGAAAAATGGTATGTTGAAAATTTCGATTGGAAATGACATAAATTTATTTTCAATGATACAAAATACGTAAAGAGTCTTTGAGTTTCAAACGAGGATACAAATTTAAAGTATAAGAACTCAGCAAAATTGCACTCGGAGAACTTTAACGTGAAATGCCGAGCAGAAAAATTCCTCAACTATATTGGTTGTGAAATAATTAATACCAATTGTAACAAGCTCATCAGGACGAGACTAACTTCAGTAGATAAGAAAAAAAAGTCACTGATTTGTAATTTCAATAAAATTTAGTTTATTAAAACTTTTTTTAACATGTTAGAAAATTTGTATATTTGTCAAATGGTAGAATTTCTTTTAAAAGTTCTACCTTAGCGATAAATATATTATGGCTTCATCTAACTGTCTAAGGTGAACGCAATAATGATTTAAAATTATGTTGATATAATTGATTTTTGAAAAAGGAATTATTCTATGACTCTAATAATTTCTTCTATAACTATAGCATTAATTTCGTAAATTTTCTGATTCATAATTGATCGTTGGCGTGAGAAAATTTAAATGGCTTTATTCGCGTATGGCTTTCTATTCTACTCCAGGTCAAATCATTAAATATCATTTAAAAAACACGAAATAGCGACATAACAGAAAGTTTATAGGATGCAGTATAATACAGAAGACTTATTCTTTAATTGAATTTATTATTTTTTCAAGAGCTTCTGCTTTAGAGAGAAGAAAAATCCATGCGCCACGTGACGGCAATCTGGCAAACTATTTCATGGATTGCTTCTATGCGATTTTTTTTTTTTCAAGCATAAGTTTCTATTCCTTGACACTAATTGGAGACAAAATTTTTAAGAATTCGCGGGGTTGTTGTTTTTACGCTGATTTCTGAAAATTGAATTTTCACCAGATGCCAATTTTTGGAGGTCCTAGGAAACTATTCAGATTATTTTTAGAATAATGTCCATATGTGCGCGTGTGTGCGCGCGTGTGTGTGTGTGTGTGTATATATGTGTGTGTGTGTGTGTGAATGGATGTAAACTCTGTATTTGTTTTATAAATAAACCGATTAAGATGGTTACTGTGGAGTCAGAGCTTCCTCTGCACCACCTAGAAGCCATTTCAAATCGTTTGAAATTTTCATGAAAATCTAAGAAAACTTAAGAAATAAATGAATTGTAAATTATTTAGAATATATAAATTTTCTTATAAGTTTTTAAATGTAAGAAAAAATGTATCCATCCACCACCTAGCGGATAAAGTTAGACTAATTTTTGTTTTAAAGACCTATAGGCCTGTAAATTATACGTCTGCAAAGAGAATTCATTAAATTTCATTGAATATATAAATTCTGTAATTAGCTCTACTTATGAGAAATAAAAAACACGGGCGCCATCTATGAGTGACTTGGTATTCAATATTCTCATTGGCTTGTAAATTAATAAGTTGAGTAGAGTCAAAATTTGAGTAGAATTATTTTTAATTGGTGTCTTTACGTAGTTTACTAATTAAAAAATGAAAATTTTTCATTAATTTTCACTAAAAATTCATTACTCAATTTGTAGCATCAGACACTGGTTTTTCCCCGAAATAAAGTAAATACTTTACATTCATCATTTGAAATAAGTCGTCCTGATGAAATAGTTTCGAGTCGACGAAAATTCACTTTAATAATTATTCAGTTGCTTAATTTTTGGTATAAAATTGCGAAAACGAACTTGAAAACGTGACTATCAATTTCGCTTTTAAATGATCAAATTAAATACTTCTAAAGAAAGAGAATGATGTCGCTTTAATACTTTAGAAAAATTGATGAAAAAATTAGTGAAAACATGAATACGGTATTTTATAAATTTCTAATGAAAACAAGAAACATTAAGAAATGTTCAGTCTTATGGTGGAAACGATTTGAAAAAGTATTCAACATTTCGAAATTGTTCTTCAAAAACTTATTAATTTTTGAAGAAATTTTAACTTGTGAGAAAAAATGTTATTTATTTATTCATTACTCTACATTTTGAACAGTTATCCCAAGGAATACTATAGATCAGGATTAACATTGACAGTATAATTTCGTAATTTTAAAGCTCGGGATTGAGGAAGAGCACCAATAACAACTCTAAATGCATAGTTTTTTTTTTGTCCAATGATTTACGAAAATTTGCAAAAGTTCACGGACATTGGTTACTTTGTCGAAAAGCCACGATTTGAATTTCCGATAGTGCTAATTTCAAATAGTGATGGGTTACCTGTCAGTAAATTGAGAGAAACACCTATTTTTGATAGAAGTAAGCTAGCCAGCATTTCTTCTTATTTTTACTTTGACTATAGTCAGGCCTGATTTTCATAAAACTAAGTATTTTATTAAATTCAAGTTTTTATTTAACTTGAATATGAATTATATATGAATTATAAGCGTGTATGCAATAAATTCTCTGATCTGATGCCGGCTGGGAAATTTTTTCCAGCAAAGACTTGGTCGAAGTTTTTAATGAAATTGGAATACCAAAAATGTCCATGGGCTTTGTATTGAGAAATTAGTTCAGACAGGAATGTCAACCAAGGACATTTTTATTCGAACTGGTTGTAAGGCAGTATTTCATATGTTAAAAAGACTTCCAAAAAAATGCAGTTGCATAAAATCACTCATTGAGATCAAATATAAATATCAATAAACTCAATGGAGATAAATGTTGTCGAAATCAAGAGACATAAAAAACAGATAATATTCCTGAGTACCTTGAGACAATCACATTTGACTATTGCGCTCTATATAATAACACTCAAAAACATTTGAAGACTTGTTTCCCTTTTTAGAATAATGTTCGTAGCCATAAAGTTGATGGACCTTGTATTGAAAAATCGTCTTAGAGAAGAACAAAGCTATCCTAAGTTCCATAATTTTTATTCAGTCACGATCATTCGATTAAAACGGAAAATGAAAGAAAAACAAACCGAAACACGTAACCTATATGTAAGTTATCGCAGGGACGAATTAACATCACCCAGAAATGAGAAAGGTACATATCTCGTTAGTTAAGATTAAGAAATGCAAATAGCAGAATATTATAATTTACAAGTTATAATTTCGTAAAAAAATTACATTCCGTAAATAATTTAATCTTGAAAATTTATGTTTACACAATTATCTATGCGTAGAATATATAATTTTTGTGATAAGTATCTACTAGTGAGAACAAAATATTTCGACGCCATCTAACGGAGAATTAAGTAACTAATTTCAATTAAGTTTAATTTATGACACTTGGAATATTTATAAGTGAATAGATTTATGGAAGTAGTTTTACAAAAATCGTTGATCGAATTAAGATTTAGGGAAAGAGTAAAGAAATGGACAAGTAACATTTTTTTCAATATCGATGGAAATTATTTTTAAATAAGAAGCAAAGACTCCGATTTCACAACAAAATTCCTACAAATCTTAACTTCGGTCGAGCACTAAAAGAATTTAAAATATTAAAGACCAATTAGCTATTAGGATATAAATCAAGGTATTCGATATTAGAAGCCTAAAATTTCGCTGCCAAGTTAGACATCCGGAATCGAAATCGAGACTTATGGCTATTGTAACGGGGTAGAAATTTATTGTAAAGTAGATAATAATTTCTCTTTTCAAAAATTTAGTACTGCGTGGCCCAGTACGGGGAAACCTTGTTCTGAGGCTGAGTAGCTGAGCAAAAGGTCGTAAGACACCTCAAGTCTTACACATGTGTGGACCCTTACTTAATTAAGGCCACATCCTAATTAGTTGAGTAAGTGGACCCATTACACTATACTAGGATTATAACTATTGTTAGTATAACTATATTGAATATAACTATACTTATAACTATAGCTAGCTGCTACGTTGACGATTATTACTGTTATTATTATTAATGTGCGAATGCGTGACCGAGTGAAATTATTGTAAGTCCCAAGCGAAAAAATTCGAATGTAAATGAATAAAATGAGAATTTCGTTCCCGAGTAAATCTTTTAAAGAATTGAAAGATTGAAAGAATTATGAAAGAAGACGGAATAAACGAAATAATATATGGGAGATTAAAATGCTTCTAAGTCCCGAACAATAAAAATCAAAAGAAAATTGGAAAAAATAATTTTTATCGAATGTAAAGGTGAAATGAAAGAAAAAAAATGCGTTAAAGAGTTTAAGTAAATACTAAATACTTATATATTCTCTTATATAAATTGTAATAAATTTTACACCTTGCTTATTCATTTTCACAGACATAGAAAATTGTTATTCTTTAAAAAAAAATTAATTATGATTCTACTGATTCTCTTGATAGAATATAATAATTTAGTTATAAGTTTTCACTCGTGAGAAGAGAATATGTCATGCGCTACCTAGCGTTATTTTTATAAGATATTTTGTTTTTGTTTAAAAAATGGCAGATTATATTTAAGTCAACATAATTATGTAGTTTGTCATCAATTCGAATGTGCAACAATTATTTTTGAAAAATTCGAATTCAAAAATCGAGGAAAACGACTAAAAATAATTATTTCATTAATTGTCCAGAAAACCATAAATTCAGAGTTTTTAGATATCATGAAAATAAAATTGCAAGGGTTTAGACTTTTGTAAGTTCTTAAGGACGTACTAAAGTTAAAAAAAAAACCGAAAAGTCCTTAGTCTATCCGTTATTAACAAAGTTGTGGCAAAGCATAAAAATATTCTAAACACACCATTTTGTGCATCTTTTACAACTACTATTTTTGCAAAGCAATAATTTTTATCATCGAAATTCAATACAATCTTCTTGTAGAGATTTTCATGAAGTTTTCATTAAAAGTGTAGAGTTCAAAAGTGGTCACTTTGAAATGGAATATCCCCCTCCCGCACAGACGTTTCTGGTTCGGAATAGCCAAAATAGATTTCTAAGAATTCAAAATTTAATATCTGAGCACTTCGCGGATAGGTTATTGTTACATGTGGTCCAAAGAACATGGAAATAAAGGATCGCAGGAAATTGCAACGTGTGTGATGAAATTTATTCGAGAAGAAGTACCTGATGGAGTAAAAATATTGAACTTATATGCTAATAACTGCGCAGGTTTTTATTAAAATTAATGCACACCAATATCAATTGATAATAAGAGTAACAATTTTCAAATTTACCGCTTTTCCCACCATTTATTTATATCTCATATTAAATTAATAATTAGAAATAGATTTGCATTCAATAATACTAATTCGTTAAAATACTAAATATGAAATAAATACTAATACTAAAATACTAAATACTAAAATAAATACTTATACTAAAACAATCTATTAACAATTATTTAAATTATTTTTTTAGGTCGAAATAAGAATTCGATTATTGTATCGATGTTGGGTGATTCAAGAACATCCGACATTGGATGAAATTAATTTAAAGTTCTTGGAAACAGGTCATACCTATATGGAATGTGATACTATGCATTCGGTGATCAAGCGTGCTTACCGATATTAAAAAGTGTTCGCTCCACGAGATTGGGTCAAAATTTTTCGCCAGACAAAACAAACTGTAGGCTGATAGAATATAATCAGTAATATAATCAAAAAGATAACAATAATGCAATTAAAAATTATTTATTGACAATTTACTCATAAATCAATAGTGTCTTCTTTATAAAGCTGATGGTGCTAGCCAGATCATTAAAAATAGGATCTATAGTTTCGGAGATCTTGTGATGAGTGAATAAGTCAGTCAGTCAGTCAGTCAATGGTGTTTCGCTTTTACATATGTAGATAAGGACGAAATCAAATTTTTTCCAACCCGACCGGATGGATGTCAAACATTGATGGTATTAATAAAAAGGAATGATAATTTATAAATATTATTTACGAAGACAATCTCAATTCCTTTATAATAAGTTTGAGTTTTTTTTTAATTCTTAAAATGAATATGAAAAAAATTACGGAACAATTTCTATCATAATATACGATTGGATCAATTTCCTGCATTTCTTCAAGAAGTTCGTAAATTTTTCTAATGTAATTTTCATCATCGAACTACTCGTCTCACCCTATAAAAAGAAAATAAACTGTAGATCATTATATGTGGAAAATAAAATGGTTGATCAAACAATTTTTTAAACTTTGTGAGGTAGAACTTCGAAAGCAGCAATAGCTGATAAGAGTTCGCGAACAAAACTATAAATCATTTAGTCTTATAATTGCTATAGAAAGGCACAGAGTGAATTTACTATTTAAAATTTTCAGTGTGAATAATTTACTACTAATAAAATATAAGATTAGTAGAAACAATTTCATTTGTTAATTGCAAATATATATTTAAGTATAAATAAATTCCGTAGTACAGGGGAATAAGGTTGTACCCTTACATCACTGATTAACTATAAAATTTCAACTTTGCTAAAATGGATCGGAATTCATTAGAGACTATTTGGAAGTGATCCAAAAATCATATCCGCAAATTAATGGATGTTTCGATGAAAAAAAAAAAAGATAGTAAGGAAAAAATGGGTGTTCTTCTAACGGTTAAGTCACCATGTTCGAAGTAGGAAGATACAACGATAGACAAAAAACAACAAATTAAGACACAAAGCTTCTGTATATTGACTAAATCGCAGACAAAATAGAAAAACATTATTTCGCAATTTTATAGTCCGTGGACTATTTGAAAAAAAAGAAAAAATTTAATCAAAATCCGTCGAAACAAAAGATTTCAAGGTGTAAAAAGCTTTTTTTCGATAAGATTATTTTTCACGTTACAGCCATACAAAAATCACTCAAAAATTTCTGAAATTTTTGTTTGTTTAATTTTTGTCATGAGTGTATTTTACTGTTAGTTAGTAATGAAAATTTTGAATTTTAAGTTTCTAACTTTGTTTCTCAGAGAAAAATTTTTTCATTGGAATTTTCACTTTCAAGAAAAATTTTGAAAAATATAGAAAACAATAATTTAGGTCATTGCTTTCCGATTTTATGAACTTTGATATTTGTCTGCACAAATGAGAAAGATTTTCTTTCTGCGCCGCCTAGCAGTCATTTTTGTAACTTATTTTTTCTTTTTACATTTTATTGAATAACTCGAATGATAAGTCGAAATCTTTGAGACGTTCAATCACGTTTCTTCACATAAAACTATGGAAAAAAAACAGAAAAATTTGAAAAAAAAAAAATATTCCAGTATAAAAGATCTGAATACATTTTTTTCAGGCCATTATTGGTATCAAATTATATCAGCAAAAATTTCATGAAATTTAAAAAAAATTTCTTCAGCGAGAAAGCACTAAAATAAATTTTAATAAAAAATAAAATAACTTAGCGGCCGAATAATACGGAATGTGAGAAATTATTACAAACCAAAGAATTAAGTCGATTAAGATAAAATTGTTTACTCAAAATTGAATAAATACAAAGAATTGAAAACGGAATGTGTACTTCTATATAACCGTAACAAATCAATTATTTAAGAAAATCTAATATGTACATTGTCCACTTTAGTTGCGAACTATTATAAATAAATTTGTAGGAAAGTTTAAGTTCATCTCGAATGTAACAGATAGAATATCACAACTACAGAATAAACGTTTTGTATAAAATTTTTAAGAAAAAATTGATGTGTATATTAACTTTATTATTTGTCTGTACATATCAGAAAAATTTTCTCATGCGCCACCTAGCGACTATTTTTACGACTGACTATTTTTTTTAATTCTAAAATCTGATCTAATAGATGATATCTTTCACAAACTAACGAGTTTTCAAAATATAATTCCACTTTTATTTGAAAAATTAAAAAAAAATTTAGGGAAATTTGGAATTTTGCTTTTGTGGCTGATGGTTCGATATTTGTCACAGAAACTTCCAATTAGAAATTAATCATGCGATAATAAAAATTGAAGACTGGTTTTTGGTGGCAAATTATTTTTGAATTATTATTTTTTTAATGGCAGAATTTTAAAATCAATAAAGACTTCGAATTTGTCGTTTTGCGAATTTTTTCTTAATGCTGAAAATTTAAATAATTCTCAATATTCCACAGAATCTGCGAAGAAAGATATGGCTGATAGGAGTGAGACAAGAATTCTTTGAAAATACCAGATAAGATATTACAAAAAGTTTGGTAAATCCAAAAGTGCACGACTCTTAATGCTCATTTGCAAAAAAACGATAAAAGTTTCAAGGATAATTTTTTTTTTTTCCTTTCTATTAAACTAGAAATTCAAATTTCCCACCGAAAAATAGTCAGTTGTATTTCTTCGCGCAGGCGCGACTGTCGTAACGAAAGTAAATGTAAAAAACATATATAGATATACAAAAAATTAAGTAAGTTTTTTTATTAATTATAATTAAACGAGGCCATTTTTGACACACTTCTTCTTCGGCCCTAAAATAATTTTCAAAAAAAATGTGATCCAAATAATGGCTTTTTTCTCGAGTTTTCGTGTTTACGGGTTACGGGCACATTTTCTACTGCTTGCCGGGAAAATTTTATTTTACACTTTTATGTTTTTTTAGTTATTTAATTTACCAAATTGGTCTTCATAAGTAATAAAATGAATACTTACTAAATTCTCCATCTGATGATGTGTGACTTGGTTGAGCTCCGTGGACTAGCGAGAGTAAAACAGGATAAACTGTCGCAAAAAAGAGGCAAACTGAATTTTTTGATCATAAAGCACACTCTAATGCTTCGCATTAAGTCGTGCAATTAAAAGACATAGATCAGATCCTTTATAACCGATTCCATAGAGTTTATTTGTTGAAATGATAAATTTGAGATTAATGTTTGTGGTTTGATATATAATTCAAATCTACAGGGCAGAACCAGAATTTATGGGACAATCGTATCATGGTGAACCTAGACCGGAATGATCAAACTAAGGACACTTTAAGGAAAACTGTCGTTAAGTGTCACAAAATTCGTTATTCGAACAACAATGATTCCTAAAATATAATTTTTTATATTTTATAATTATAGTGATTCAATTTCGATACTTATTAAATGAATCGTCATATATAACAGAAATTAATTTTATTATGTTTTTTCGATTATCTAATTTAAAAGTCTTGCTTTTTATTAATTACAATTACAAAAAAAACCGGAAAACTTTAGATGTGTGAAATATCTTATATCCGAGAGAAATTACTAGCATACTGGATTGTGAAAGTATGTGTTCATAATTCATCACTTTTCATGCTGATTAAAAATAAGCTTTTGAATGTCTGAATTATTTAGAAGATTTGTAAATTTTGGTGATTACCCTTTATACTAAAAATAACCTTGTAAAAGTTTATGAAATTTTATCAAGTTTTATATAGGAAGAATCTATATATAGAAAGATCTACCCTAGAACGAAACACAATTAGTTAAAAAAATTGTTTTCAGACTTTCATTTTTTTTTCACCTCAATAATTTCAGAACAAAAATAAATTTTAAAGGTAATTTTATTGAATATATGACATTCTCAATAAGTTGCAACTGTGAGAATAAAAAATCCTACTCACCATCTAGCGGACGTTGGAAATGACACGTCATTCAAAAATTAAATTCTGAAGTCTACAACAATCAAATTTACTTTTATCTGCGCAGTATCTTGTGTTGTCTTGAAAAAAAAACGCCAATTTTTTCAAGTAATTTTCGATTTTTCTATTGATTAAGATTTATCAAGTATGATATTTATTTACTCATTTCATGACCGATATTTTCATAACATTATTTTGTGAGGTTACATCGCTTCAATAATTTTAAATCTAACACCTGAGTTCGAGCGTATTTAAATTTTTTACTTTTAATTGGCTTCAAATAGTCTCTAATCGGTGAAGTGAATTCAAACGTATTATAAATTCATAAGTTTGAATCCCTTTGAATATTTTCTTACAGCAAAATTACAGTCTCACTCAAACTCAACGACCAGTTTGAACTCATAAAAGTAAACTCACGTTATACGATATTTTTATCAATGATGTGATATTATTGAATTGAGTCTATGGTTCCATAAAACCAAACCAAAAAACTTAGGTATTTTATGAACGATCTATTTTATCAAATCAATCATAATATAAAGAATTGACGACTTTCAGATAGAACTAAATGAGACTAACATGGAATCAAGAAAAATTTAAATAATATTAATTGATTCTGAAAAAACAAAACGATATATTATTGTAGTTTAATCTTCTACATTTCGATTATGGAATCGAATAATTAAATGAACTAAATTGTGATTATTTCAATACAAAATTTATATCACTAATTACTGGCTTAAATAATTTATGAAAAATTTTTTTCTTGTGAGAAAAAAATTGCTGTGCGCCATCGGGCAGTGATTTTAATAACTAATTATAAAATAATACGAAATGCTCATGAAATTGTATTCACGATTGGGTTTAGAATTTAGGATTTAGTTTAGATATTCTTTTATACGTTAATTTTTGTTTCTTTTTATCTTACTAAAAATTCCCTGAGAATTATTTACATAAATAAAAAAATTTGAACTTAAAACGACTAAATTTGAATGATACGGAATATTTAGAAAAAGATTTATCACGATTTAAATCGTTCTACTACTAGACATAAATTTTGTTTTATTCAAATGATTTTCTTCAATCATGAAATAAGAAGGATTCGAGTTGTCCAAATTTGAAAAAAATGGAACTTTCCTCAAACACTTAAATTCAATATAAAATCATGAGGCTTGTCACAAATTTTTCTTCGCGATCCAATCATTAACCAAATCACTGCAAGTGATGGTGAAGATGAAGGGCAATGCAACAACAAAAATGATGAGTCTAAAAATTTTTCAAGATTTTGCAAGTAAAACATACAAATTTTGTCGTTTAAGAGGAAAGTCCCCACACAAAAAATAGCGTGATCGCGATATATCAATTTTTTCTAAATTTCCTCTTATGAGAAGCACACAAATTTCCGCCACCTAGTGGTGATTTGAGCAACTAATCGAATATATATGAAAATATGTCTTCATGTATTTTACTTACAAGCTGAAATAAAACAACTACACTAAAAAAAATGATCGCTAGCTGCTAGCGTTTATTTTCTTTAGCAGCTAGTAATTTCTGATCGTTAGCTGAAAGAGATTTTTTCGCTAGCAGGTATCAATTAAAAATCGCTTGCTAGAAGCGATTTTTTCGCTTGCTGCTTTCGATTTTTTCGCTAGTAGTAACAAAAATTCAAATAGACTCATTTCAAAATTTATATGCCCAACGTCACTTGTCTTGTAATTATTAGTGAGATAATGAATATCAATGATTTCTCTTTGTATAAAATAATTAACGATTGGAAATTTACATGAGTCAGAAAATTTCGAAATTAAACTGGGATTATATAAAGAATTATAAGTAATAAATTTATTGAGCATAAATTAGAATATATAGATTTTTTGATTATTTTCTAAGTTGATGATTTACTAATTCTCGATTTTATAAGTCTCGATTCGTGATGAGTTATGAAGATAAGAAAAAAAAAAATTGAACAAACAATAAATAATACTTTAGAGTCAATGTATCAACAAATTAAATTAATTGAGTTGTTGAATTATTATTTTTTAATACCGAAAAAATTGAAGATGTTTTTAATATCTTGCGCCACAAGAGAAAAATGTTGAATATTCTAGATTATCAATGTATGTATCTATATTTTTTCCATTTTCATATGTATTTAAAAATTACTTTTGTAGATCCTCCTACCCTAGAGGCCCAATTTACTCAAAAATTTCACCAAATATGAGCAGTTACTCAAACAAATAATGAAATTAGTTGAAAGTCCAATTTACATAAATGCACGAAATTTCTGTAACTGAACAAGCGAAGGAGCATTCAGAATTAATGTGCTAAAAACAAGAAAATTATAAAAACAATTCCAGAAATTGTTCTTACACTTTCAAATTATAATTTTCTTAAAAATTTTAGCACGAAAATTAATTTTATAGGTCAGTATATCGAATAAATGAAATTTTTGATAAGTTTCTATTCGTGAGAACAAAAAATTCCACTTGTCATCTAGTGGACGTTTAAAGAAACACGTTATTTTAAAATCAACTTCCGAAGTCTGTATGAAAACTAATGTCACTCTCATTTGCGTAGTTTCTTTTGATGGACAAGGAAACCGCTAATTTTCCAAGTAATTATCAAAAGATTGCACACAAATTTTTGAAAATCCAAAAATAATCAAAATTCGTTTTTTTTTCTAATCTTTTACTTTCTTGTGGCAGTAATTATGGATATCTGTAACTAAGAAGTGCATGATAATTTCCAGGATGACGGAAATTCCCCTTTTGCAAACGAACTATTGACGAAGTATGTAAATATCTGCATGAAGAAAGCCAGAAGCAATTTGTATATTTTGATTGAATAACCATCAGGGCCCACTGATGACGAAGATATTCGCATTAACGCATGCTTCATCTCTGTAGAATTTACTTCACCAAAACTAAATACTGAATCGCACTGAAGAGCATGATAATCAATATATTCAAAGTCAAGATCAATCAATTTACCAGCAATGTTTACAAAAAACTCATTCAAGTGCTCCAAATTTAAGTCTGTAGGTAGATGGGAGTCATCTCTTTTGATTAGGCCTAGATCCTTTAAGTCATTCTAAACTGATTTAGAATTCCTGGCCGTATAAAATCTCATTTCAACTAGTATTTGTACAAGTGTTCTCACACTTAAATCATTAATTATTTACAAGTGATGAGTTTTCTCGTCTCATTTCGTGGTTGTTATAAATAAATTTCAAATGTCAATAGAGTTCTTATAACGCGAATAAGATATTAGAGTCAGTGTATGGAAAAATTAAATTAATTAAGATGCTGCGAATCCAGGTACTGCAATTTTTAAGTTTATTTTATGTCAAAATACCAAAACATTTCCAACACACGGAAATATCGCAAAAAGTTGTATTGTATTCAAAATTCTATAGTCCTCTCTAGTTATTGAAACGAATTTTATTGTAAATTAGAGTCGGCTGACTAGCCACCTAATACTTTTATAAAATAATATCAAGTTTTATTGTATTCAAATCATGAAAATTTTCAATTGTATAATATATAGTAATTTAATTTGTACATCCAAAATCTATCATTTCAAAACAAACCTTCCAGATAATTACTCAGTGTGATCCCGGCCTATTGGTCGAAAGACTAGGGCCGAAAATAATAATAATAATAATAATAATAATAAATGTCCATATCGGTACCCGCTACCTGGACATAACACGACTAAAAAAAATTAATTGAATTCGTATTTTTGAAGTCGACAGGAGCAAACCTTCATCAATAAATTATTATTTGCATACTCTCCAGGTTTTCACTTTAAATTTGAAAAAATTAAAAAAAACCTCCTTAAACCAATTACGAGTTCAAATAATTCATGAAAAATAGTTTCAAAAGACGATTCCTTTGAAAAAATAAAATATCTTCGTAATAAGTTTCTACTTGTAAGAAAAAAAATTTCATTGGCCATCTGGCGGTGAATTGAGTAACTAAGTCAAAAATAATGCAAAATACTTATGAGATTAATGAAAATTTTTTTTCTTCCCGAAAAAAGTGGGAAGTTTTCAGACTGGCCCGCAGGTTAACATATAGATTTGTTTTTTTTTTCCTCACTTAAAATTTAATGAGATTTTTCCAACACGACATATCTATGTAAATGAAACATCACAATTTCTAAGGTTTTGAAAACATATCGAACAATAAAATTCAGAGTGAATTTATTCAAATAATACAGAATATTTGTAAAAATGATTTATTATTATTAATAACATTACTTCGATTCTGAATTGTATTTTATTTAAAATACTTGTTTATATCATGAAACCAAAAGCTTTCACACTTTTTATCAATCCAAAAAATTTTATTAAGAAACGTGAAGTTGAAAATACAAATCTTGAATCGATTAAAAAATCCATCTCTTGAACAATACATTGAATTTTTTATCTAGACTTAGTAAAATTTACCGAAACTAAATTGTTATAATTCAATATTGTATATAAAAAATTAGAACTTCACTTCACATCGCATGTTATTATTTATGGTGGGGATTATACCTTGATATGCACCCTTAGTTACTTTGAAAAAACACGTTTTTGAGCAAAGTTCAGAATCCAATGATGAGACTTGTAGAGAATTTTCCCTTGCGGTCTAATCACCAACCAAGTTACTACAAATTGTTATTAAAATAAAGACCAATTTAAAAATAAAAAAATCTTTTATTAAAAATTTCTCTACATTTTTCATGATTTTGCAAGTACAGTATAGAAATTTGGTCGTTGGAAAATAAATTATCCACAGAAAAACAGCGTGATCTCAATATATTTATTTTTTGTTGAATTTCCGCTTATGAGAAGTAGAAAAATTCTTTGCCACCTGGCGGTAAATTAGAAAATCATTAAAATATATATGGATACGTTTTTCGATATTTTGTTTGTGAAACAGTAATATTGTGGCCCAAGAAAACCTTTGAAAAGTAAGAAACATCAACAACAAAGATACCAGTTTTGGATTAAAATTAATCACCGAAGAAAAATATAATCATTAAATAAAAATTCACGTAAAAATTGTGGAGTAAAAAAAATTGCAGAGCAACCTAGATTCAGAAGTTAAATGAATCCGCTCCAAAACTTTATATTAATAACATTATATTCTCATATATTATATACCATGTATTATGGTAAAATCAAAGTATTAACAGAATAAATTTGTAGTTAATAAGTTCTAAGAGAGAAAAGCATTAGAAGTATGAACACCAAAATTGTGATAATGCAAATGTCACTGGATGTAAAATTAAACTACTGTCAGAAACTAATAGTCCAGGGACTATTTCTTTGTTATCGAAATTGAATGCATTCTTGCAACATTCCTGTATCCTGGAACAACGGATTTATTTCGTCTTTATATAATCGATTTCTAACTTCGATAAAAATTTGACTGAAAAAAAAAATATTTTAACTTTGCTATCGGTTCGAAATTTTGTTCATTTCACTTTTTCCGAATATGTTATTTTAATGTCTGTTGTAATAAAATCCAGAATTTACTAATTTTATCCTAACTGCCTGAATATGAAAACTTTTTTCCGCTAGGCCATCTGGTGGCTACTCTAGAACTAAGTCTAGAATATCAGATTACAAACTTTCGGCGAAAAATAACAGTTAATAAACAAAAAATTACTTATTCAGAAACTTTGCGGTCTGCAGGATAGTCGCATAAATCAATTTTAATTTTTGCAAGAAACATTCAGAAATGTTACCCTAGGTTTGGAGCATTGAAAGAACATCACAATTCTAGAGCAAAAAAAGGCAAAAATGTGTAATTTGACATTAGAATCCAAATCACCGTTTCTTATCGGCGGTTTATGTGATGGAACACAAAAATGGTTTACGTCTTTAATATAAAAGTTAATTTCAGCAAAAATTGAAGTAATAAGGCCACTTTCCGATAAATGTGACCGAATTATTTAGTAAATCCGAACATATGTACCAAGTACAAAGGCTAGAAGAAAAAATATTGAAGAAAAACCATCAACGAAAATGTTTTTTCATAGATGACACCGGAAATAAAGATTCGATAGGAGATAATTAAGAATTAATACGATAGTTTAAATAAGCCTCACACATGATAGTGCACTATCAAGTCAAACTTTCCGACCCTGTAACTAAAATTTGTTGTCCTAAAATCAATTGTCTTGATTTTATAGAAGAATATTAGGGATGTATCAACCATGAAAACGTCATAATCTACTTAACTGCAAACGTAAATCAATTACAATTCGTATGTGATTAAATATCCTATAATCGACTTTGAATTATTTGCCTGAGCTAAAAAAATTTCTTCAGCAGCTCTGACACATCAGCTATGCTAATTAGAAATCTCTTATACTATCATGTGCGTGAAATGACTAATCAATTTTAATTCATTGAGAATATTTATACTTTATAAAGTTAGTCAACCGACCGAAATGATATGGCGAAAATCATACAATTATTTCGATGATCATAATTGTGAATTTAATCAACTACCAAAATTTTTCATTTATTTTCAAGCGTCTGGTAGTAAAGTTCATTAGAATCGTTCTTTCGAAATTGATTTAGTGGCGATCGTCAGTAATTACTTTTCCATGTCACAGAATTTAATAATTTGGTTGTAAGTTTTGACTTGCGAGAGAAAAAAATTTCTTGCGCCATCTAGTGGAAAATTTAATAACTAATTTATTATTCATTCAAAATTATTTCTAGAATATACTGATTTTGTTTAGAGGATTTTCAAGTGATTTTTAGCATGGTAAACACTGTCAGCTTAAATTTCGATCGAAAGTTTTTATTTTCTATCACAGGGACAATCTGTATATTTTACTTATGGGTGAAAGAAAAAATGCACGATTTTGAATTGTATCGATCATTCATGCGCATTAAAATATATTTATGATAACAAATTTTAATAACTGCTTTTCCGTAATACAAAAATAAAAGTAAAAAATTTCAACCGAAGCTAAGCAAATGCAAACGATTGAACCTGCAGAGCATCATTATATACTATAGTATTTTCCATCTTGTAGAATGGCAACAATTTATCTCATAACAAATATTTTAAGTATCATGAAATAAATTCAATATAAACCAGTGATGATAGAAAAAAACTCTTCAATATAAAGTCTATTTTGTAATTTTTCACTCCAAAAATTTGTTTTCTCAAAATTATCTAAGAGTTAAATATATGAATATTTGGATAGTTATCTCCTAGTGCGAAAAAAACATTTCAACGCCATCTAGTGGAAATTCATGAAACTGGTTTCCATTTTATTTATTTCATGGTACTTGAAATATTTGTTATGAGATAAATTTGTAAAAATAATTCTACGAAAATTACTGGACTAATTCTGATAGAGAAAAATAGAGATTTTAAAATAATTGAACTTAAGACTTGGAAAATCAAAAACCGTATAAAAATGGAAAACAGGCAACTTTTTTTAATATTAACGTAATTTTTTTTAGATACCTCACAGGAAGCCTTCGTTATCTAAAAGTATTTCCTATAGCTTTTCAGCTTTACTAAAGATAAGAAAAAAATTCCAATCATAGCGGATAGCTAATTAGAGATGGCTATAATTAAGATCTTCAATATTACATAAGAGTGAAAAATTTTACTCATTCCAATGAGAGTCTAACATTTTGTAAATTTTAAATTAAATTCTAAATCGTCATTCTGGCACGATCATGTGAAAACACATCAAACCAGTCGATCAAAATTAACTAAAAACTGAAAATGAACTTATCATCTTTGATTAATAGATTATAACTCAATTTCATTAGTGTATGAAACTATTGAAATAATAAAAATAAAAGCAAAACTGATAAGAATATTTCGAATGACGAAATCTTACAAAATTCAAAGAGCCTATAAAAAAAAACATCAAAAATTGTTGAACTGTCCGGTTATAAATAAAATGACAAGACATTTTTTGAACTAATCAACTGTTTTTGACGTTCAATGTTACAATCGATGCGTTTTATTAAGTTATCGAGCTGAAAAGATTTTGAAATTGATCGGTTTCGCCATTTCAAAGGTATAAAGGAAAACCGTTTTCTAAAATTTCTTTCTCCCACAATATCTTGAACAAATTAACTGATTGAGATAGTTGATAGTTCGCTCGTAATTATTTATTTTTTATCAGCTGTCTCCAAACATTAATGTTCATCAATTTTTGTTGTGTATTATTAAAGTATAAGGTAGAAAAAATTATTTAACTCATTCTTTAGAAGTCGAATCCATAGAGAATAAGTGAATAATTAATTTCTTCTCTTATCAAATCTATTAACTCAGGTATAAGTTTCTACTGGCGAGATGAGAAAAGTTGATACGCCATCTACCGGATACTCGAATTACCAATTTCAAAAATTATCCATTTATACACTCGATATATTTTTAATTGTGTGTAGATATATGACACAAATTTTCAAACAAAATATAAAAATAATTCTGGGTCAGAAAAATAGTCCATTAAAAATTGCGTTTGAAAATGTAATAAATTTATTTCCATTGGAACAAAGTACTTGACGTCTTAGTAAAGTGACAATTTAGATTCCAAAAAATAATAACTACGCTTTAAACTAACAGAAGAAAATAATTTTACGGCAAAGAAATTATAATATATCAAGTTGTCGATATAATTCTGAAGAAAATTTCACTGATCGCTGAGTATATGATTTTTATTTAAAATTTCGACTTACGAGACGATCGGCCGATAATTCACAATCAGATAAGCTCGATCTGTCTGATTGGCTTAAAGAATGCGGGGATCAAAGATGGCGTAACCCGCCGTTTTATCGTTAAAAATTTTGATTGATATGGCCTTCGATTAAATGTTTTTTTATTTTGCTCGCGAATTAATGGCTTCTTTTTTAGTTTTTTGGTCATAACTTCTTCAAAAATGGCACAAATTTGACCGTTTCTTTATTTTTTTCAAATTTTCGTTTCCGAATGGCCTTTATAGAAAAACTTACAGGAAAAAATGTTTCGAGTTTTTATGATAAAGATTTTGAAATTTTAAATTTTAAATCGAGTTTAAAAAGATGTTCATATCCTTCGATTTTTTTCAAAATTTTTTATTTTAAACTTCTATTTATTAATAGAAATAATAGAGAAAATTTATTTTATTTGTAATTAATTATGACTATCGTTTTAATTTATTTTTTCGTCCTCTTAAAAATTTTACACAATTGGTTATTTTGTGAAGCGGAGTAGTCTCTAACTAATGTATTTCGGTCGTTTTTTGGAATGACTATGAATTTTATAGGTTCCTACGATGGACTTAGCTGTACTGTATCAAAAGACTAATTTTTCATTTGCATCTAAATTGTCTTTTTCAGGTGAAAATAGCAACATGTACAACTTTTTTAAACTTAAAAATAATTCATGAAAATACTATTATTTAGTAAAAAAAAAAAATATGCATTGCTATCGAAAATATCGTTGATAATAAAATTTAAGACTAATTTTAAAAACACGAATGAAAACGAGAGTGATGATTATTTAGAAATAAAAGTAATTTTTATTTATTATCTTTAAACACTTAAACGGAAAAAATAGGCACTGCAATAGGACGCAGTTCAGTTGGGAGCAACAGGACTAAATCCTGTTATAGTATAGGCGATTTTTAAATCAAGATATCAATTTCCTCAGCTTGAAAAAAATTTTTTTTTTATTTTAAAAATAAAAAATTTTAAAGTGATTTTTTAGGACTACATTCATTTACTTCAGATATGTTAAAGTAGAAATTTATTTTTTAAAAAAATTTTTTTTTCATTACTTTAAAACCATCTTCCATCAAGGAATTATTACTTGAACCAAAAATTTAAAGTTCTTCAAATAATAATACGACATTTTTAGTTGAAGAGACAAGTGCTCTTGCTTGAAGAATTAAATAGTATCGATCGAAAATAATATAGTTTCGGGTCAAGACACGAGAGTCATTCATCAAAGATACAAAATCTTTAGAGCCAAGAAAATCTAAACCATGACAAGAATTTCTTGAAGCAAGACAATTGGTTTTCTTCAGAAATAAATTCTTGACTAAAGAAAATATTTCTTGAGTTAATATAAAATTTTTATCAGTGTACGCGCTGAATTATTTTACAATTTCGACTTTTCAAGAGAAAAAGATAAAGCCACTTATGATTTTTAACCGTAATAGGAATAAAACTCGTCATTAATATGACAAAAATATAATCATCTGCTATGTGTATACTGATCAAAAAATTAAATCAAGAGGACACATCTTGAACCAAGAATTATTATAATAAACTCTCTTTATTAGAAATTTAAAAACTAATTAAATTCATGAATAGATTTTGAATATTATCTAAGCAATAAGAAAATTCTCACAAAAAAAAGCGTCAAAATGTTTCATTAGAACTGCACTTTAATGTTTAACTATTGACTCGAACGCGAAACAACGGAAAAAACATTTTTTTTTTTAATTCAAAATATTAAATAATAGTCATTTTCTCCAATGATAGAAATTTTTAAGTTATTATTTCCAAGTTTATTTTTGATTGTTTCTGTCTTCTAGTAAGACCTAACCAATTGTCACTAAATAACTTTTATCAAGTTCTTATTATAAAATATTGATATTAATGAATAGATGTATTATTTGAGCGTAACAAAAAAAAAAAATTGTAGACATAATTTAGATATCAATTTATGTCGTTTGGTTTATATGAATTTTTATATTAGTCTGTGCGTATGAGAAAGATTTCTTCCCTCTGCCACCTAGCGGTCATTTTCGTTACTAATATTTTTTTTTTTGGTTTCATTGGAAATTCTAATTTAAAGGAAAAATCTTTAGGATTTCAGTTACATTACAAAATTTTCCGAGGAATGAATTAAAAAAAAAATTAAGAAAAAGCAGTTATGCGAAAAATTTAAAAAAAGATTTTAGCTACAATCAATTGAAGGTGTTATCATAAATTAAAATTTTTGTGTATGTGAATAAAGTAAGCGATTGATTGAATTCGTCCGTCAAATTCCATATTAAAAAAATTTGAATGCGCAGCAAAAAAAAAAAAACATAATTAAACGAGTCATCCAAAACAAAAGTTGTTCCCAAAGCCTGATTTTCTTTCCCAGACTCCTCTCGATTCTCAAATTTTGAATGTGGGTAGGAAAATTAGATTAATTTTTTATTCGTGGCACCCAATTTTCATTAAACTTTCATTACAAACCAGAGCTACCGTCGTGTTGGTTAAGCGACACGTGTTTTATTAATGCAACTACACGACATAAGACCAGTACCGCTGTACTTAGACTTTCAACACTATACAACACTACACCACATACTCATGTACACACTCAAGTGCAACGGAAGCGTTGAGTGTTCATCCTAGCGTATTAAAATAAAGCATTCGACCTTAAATTACATCGAGCTAAAATACATAAGTATATTTTTTTTACTAAACTATATATGTTAATTGATTTAAATAATTAAAAAGTGTGAATATGTCATTTAGAAATTTTTTTTCATTATTTGAGGTAACGGATTTTTTTTTCGTCTATTAAATAAAATACAGAAAGGCAGAGTCTATCTGTGGGAAATATATATATTTCTTTGTTTTATTTACCTTAAGCGTCGTGACCTCTTGAATTATTTTTTTATTTTTTTATTTTCTAGACATTGAGATCTGAGAAATCAAGAACTGGGCTGAGAACTCAGACATTCTTCAACACTTCCTTATGTGTTTACACGCTCTTGATTGATTTAATATTTTTTTTTGTTTGCATGCTAGTACTGTACTCTAGACTATTGAGAAAAATTTATTTTATTTAATTGGAGTGAATTTAGATTTTTTCCTTTTTTTTACTATTGATTTTTACGATAGAGGAAATTTTTTTGAGTGATTTAAAGAACTCTTAGGGTTTACTTGATCATGAGAGATGATTTTTCATTAAATTCTTAAGAGAAGAAACTCTAATAATAGAAGAAAATGATCATTTGAAGAGAAGAAAAAAATTATTGAAAATTAATAAAAATATTAGAACAACCACTTGATTAGCAAATCTTAAGTACAGTTACTTAAATTAGGATTTTCTTAGTAACGATTCGGTTTAGAGTAAAAATGTATAGAGAAAAAATTGTAGAGCGGTAAATTTCCAATACCTTAGATTTTTGAAAATATATTTTTGACTGATAGGTTCATTAATAATTAACGATCTATAAAAAAATTTTTATTTCGTTAGTTTGTAACGACACTTTAGTTTTTTAGGATTTTTTCAGTGAACGAGTCGATTTAGAGTAAAAACGTACTAAAATAAAATTGTAGAGCAATAAATTTTCGATGTTTTACGTGTATTTTAAATTGCTTTTGATTGCACCGTTTATAAATAATAAATGATTTATTAAAAAAAAAAGTTATATTTTCTTAGTTGGTAACCAAATTTTAGTTTTTTAGGATTTTTTCAATCAACGAGTGGGTTAAGAGTAAAAAAGTACTAAAATAAAATTGTTGAGCAGTAAATTTCCCATCTAGAAACCATCAATTTGAATACTTTTGAGTGGTTAGTGTGGAATTTATTGGAAATTAATTAAAGTGAAAGCACTAATTTGGTAAAATTAACAATATCATTAGTTTTTTAGGATTTTTTGGGACAAACGTTAAATTTAGAGTAAAAATGAACTGAAATAAAATTGTAGAGCGGGAAATTTCCTAACTCATGAGTAGATTTTCAAGTGATTTAGTACCGATTGTTCGTAAGTTAATGACCTCAAAAGATAGTGCCCTGGGTATGTCAACTTAAATTTATAAGTTATAAAAATAATGAAAAATAATATTTCAATTTCCGGTCTGGTTGTTAATAGACACTTAAAAGTACGTGTTTATGAATTTAAATGATAAATTTGTAGACGGGGTAATTTTAAATTGTAATTTAAGTGTAAGTGAGTAGTCAGCAGAGATGGCGCCAAATTGATTAGTTTGTAGGTGGACAAGTTATCTCTCTATACATATATATGAGTAATAATAAATATATACATACACAAGTGTGTAATGACTGTGTGGTAAATGAGTGAAAGAGTGTGTAGCGGAAATTAGTAATGGAGACCTAACGCTTACTAAAGTTGTTTAAATGGTTCCAGACGCGGAGACGCTAACTCAGACACGCAGTCAGAGGATGCTGCTCTTACTTATTAATTGCAATTAATTACGATTTATGATACATGATTCTTTATTTATTTTTATTTAAAACAAATTACATTTTTTTTTGTTTTTTCGAATTTTGAATTTTTTTTTTTTTTGACTTTTAATCTAGATTTTTTGAGACTCGAGTAGGTCATTAGATGGAGAATAGAATGAAATTCAATAAACAATCATTTGTATTTTAAAGAAAAATTTCGTTGATGCTAATAATCAATTTTTAATGCAGGTAAAATACTATAAACATTTTTCTTTAATTTTCAAAATTTTAATACTTTTATTTCTACAGTCTAAATTTACATTTTTTTAAAGTTGAGTACACAAATAGATCGGAAATTTACTGCACTACAATTTCATTTTAGTACATTTTTACCGTAAAATCAACCGTTACAAAGATAATCCTAATTAAAGTTGTTATCGATCATTAATCAATACTGATCAATAAAATTTTTATGAAGCATCATTATAAATACCTCGGTAGTATGCTTGATGGAACGGAAATTTCCCTCTCTACAATTTTATTTCAGTGAATGTTTTCTTTAAATCTACTCCTTGACCCAAAATATCCTAAAAATCTAAAATTTCATGTTAAATATCGAAAAAATCAGCTTTTTTTTCATCAGTCCTTAATAAATTTCATACTGTCATCAAAACACTTTTTATGTACGGATTCTGTATCGGAAATTTCCCTCTCTACAATTCTATTTCAGTAAACTTTTCCACTAAACCTACTCCTTGACCTAAAAAACTAAAATTTCATCCCTAATTCCCCCAACGACGGATTTTTCTCCTGAAATCTCATTATTTATTCAACTAATTACCAAAAAATACCTTCATTAGGTAACGAGAAATCGTAAATTTACGCCTCAACAATTTTATTTCAATAAATTTTTCCATAAAATCCCGCTGTTAGCCTAAAAATCCATAAAAAGTGAGTCAACTTCCAGACCGGATGACACCCACATCGTCTTAGCCAGCGATATCTCATTGATTTATTAAATAAAACGTTTTTATATCCACTTAAAACCATAATTACACATTGTGAGCATTTATTTATTTATCTTTTATTCTGTATTTACAGTAAAAAATAATAATTTTAATGGATTATATGAAACAATAAATGTGAGAATGAATTAATTTCTTGCGTCCGTTGTCTGGAGAGTAAAAAAAAATTAAAAAAAAAAAACATATAATAAATATGAGAGACAGATCATCAATGTCGAGTTGTCGGCCGTTAAAATTCATTATTCTCAATTCTCGTAAACAGCCAGTTATAAATTATTCAGGCCGAATGCTATATAAATGCTCAAATACATTTATATATATACATATATATAGAGGCTAGGATGATCTAATCGCTTGTATAGCCGCTTAACTGCCGGTAAATTAACCAATTGAGGGCTTAGAGTATCCGCGGATATCTTATTACACACTTATGACACTTATCAACGATACAAATATTATAAAATTCAATTATTAATACTTGTATTTTCATATATTATCATTTTTTGTATGTGTTTACCTCAGAGGCCATTTTTTTTTACGCGTCATCATATTTTTGATGATAGCTCGTTATCTATCAATTTTACGGCAAAAATTTAAGAGATCAATTTTAAAGCCTGTTCCGGAGACACGGCAGTGTCTCGCGCCAAGTACACGTTCAAACACATAATATTAATTTCCTGTAAAATGAGTGTTGAGTGAGCTCTTAATTTTAATTAGGGCGGGAGATATGTATTTTTGAAAATGAATAAAAATGGCGGGAAATTTGAAGTGATTTTTAAAAATATTTTCGCTGTGATATTTTCGATCATAACTCGTGATCTTTTGGATTTAGGATAAAATCATAGGAGATTAATTTCGAAGTTTATTAAATTTGCTGTAAAACCGATGCTAAGTGGTCTTGATTTTGATTAGGGCGGAATATGAACTTTTAAAAAAATAAAAATTGGGAATAAAGACTTTTAGTGGGTTTTTTTAATTTTTTCAGATCAAAAACTGAATTTGAAAAAAAAGGTCCGATTTTTTCAAAATTGAAGGGAAGTAAGATAAAAATGTTGATAAGCATAAAGAAGTTTCGTGAGTTCAAAATTATAATATTCCGCGAAAAAAACATTTAGTGGAAGAAAAAAATTTTTTGAACTTTCTTTTAATGAATCAAACTTTTGGAATGTTATAGTAGATCAATTTGTACATAATTTTATGGTTTGTAAGATCCATAGACCAATTTTAATAACAAAAATTCCTAGACATTAAAAATAATTTGCAAACCTCAAGAAATTCATTTTTCTCAAAATCATAATTTTTGGAAATCTTCTTTTTTTCTCCCCTTCAAATTCAATTGTCTAATCTTCAAAGTACATCAAATTACGCAGAATTCAACGCTCTACAAAAGCCACTGCATCATTATTCAAAAAAAAAATCCTTTCACCAAAAAAATCTAAAACATGCGTCAGCCCCAACCCCCGTATTTTCTTTCCAAAAAATTCTAACCGCCAAATTATTCTCATTTTTATAGAAAATGATCCTCTGAACTCTCCTTCCACTCAAAGTTACGGGAAATAAAATTTTTCCAAAAAAATGAAAATTCCATTTGTCAAAAAAAAAAGATAATGACTGAACCTCTAATGAAATAATTAACTAATTAGTTGAATTATCTCATAAAATTTCTATAAAAAGACTCTCAATAAATGTTTACTTACAAATTATCACTAATTAGTGAAAAAAAAAATTTATTTCATAAATACTTTATATACATATATATATTTGCTATATTTTATAAGGTACTATCGGCAAAACTGGATCTAAAACGTCATGTGGAGACGTCTGTTAAAGTTGAGCACACGATGATATATAAATGACCATCAAGGCATCAACAGTCCAAGGATGCATTTTATAGGTCCGATGCCTTTTATAGTCGCAGCAGACTGTAGTTTTAAGTAAAGGAATCGCATCATCTCCTTTTATCTGAGTAAAATAAAATATGTCTGTCTCGTATCAATATCACAACAAAGCTAATAGCCAATGGGCAGTGCCCATTGCCCCAGTGTCCAGAGCCGTTAAACGCTAGTACTTTTACTCTGAACTGGAGACTGGGGACTAAGGACTGGAGGCAACAATTATTATTGCAGATATTAAATTCATATTAAAATGAGGAATCCTGGGCAATTAAAGGATTATTGCCTGCATATCTTACAATCGATCCAACAAAACTCATGTCCTATTGGTTATTTTATTTTAAATGTCTGCAAGGTTGTAAACCCGCCGAATTATTCGGCTGATGGGAACTTGCTGGCCACCGAGAATTAACTGATTTTTAAGATCGGAAACCTGTACGTTGAAGAAATTACTTGGCAATGTATTGATATTTAATAGATTGGAACTTTTATTACGCTGTAAAAATAAAATAGTGTCTTGAAAGAATTATAAATTTCTAATGCTATTAGCATGGGAAAACTCAAATAGTGGGCGCCATTTTTTAAAATTGAAATTAAAAATCGTCCTTTTGACAGGATTTTTTTTCGGTTTTCAAAAACTTTTCTTACAACAGGCGAGAAAAAAAAAGACTTATCGACAAATTATTACTCTTATAAAAATTATATTTAATAATTTACAGGTATTTAAAATTTTTTTACATATGTATACATTACAATCTACATTTATTTTTGATTGACTACCTAACTGACACTTATTCTACAAGCCGTCAAAGCATTGTTAGGCAAATGAAAAAACAATTCTCTTACAAATGTATCCGGCAGTTGTAATTCGTAGAAAATATCATACAGAATTTTGCTAGAATCTCTTAGACATGAGATTCTTATGTCTACTTTACAAAATCTGTGATACATCATACTTCCGTAAATTGGGAACTCAGGAAGTGAAAGAGGTCCACAGAATACCAATTTTTCTAAATCGACATTGTTCAAATAAAGTGCCAAGTAATGATAATTTTTATGTAGAACGTCCATAAAAGTTAAATTACTGCCTTCAATCATTATATTTTTCATTTTTTCAATCTCCATACGACACTCAGCTAAATAATTATCAAACTTTCCCTCGACAGCTTTTATATTTTTTTGGCATACAGGAAACCCTGCGGCTATCAATTTTACAATATGTTTTTTAATGATTAAAATATAATTTGGATCATATTCTAACGCGACTGCACTATCGATAAGTAATCGATTATCGGAATCGAGAGTATTAACATTAAAACCTACTTCCAGCAGATAAACAACCATGTTATCCATATGATCAATTTCACTGGTGTAATGAAGCATCCGGTGATCAACAAATCGACAAAAGTAATTATTGTTAGTAAAAACAAGATCCATTTCTTCAGTTTCATATAGCCAAGAATCCAACGCTGTCCAGTTACCAGATTCAATGGCATCATGCCAGATCATCTTGGTTCGACCATTTTCCTGGTATGTGTAATCAATATCAGCTCCATAGTCCCGTAATGCATGTCTGATATCATGATTACGTGCTCGAATAGCTTCGACAAGAGGCGTCACTCCGATTTCGGATTTAGCGTTGACATGAGCACCATTTTCTAATAACAGTCTTACTATTTTTTCTGTTCCTGAACGAGCGGCCATATGTAATGCTGTCTCTGCTGAATTTTTATCAGATTTAGTCAACGGCACGTTAACATCGACGCCATGTTTTACCAAATACTTGATTATTTTATAATTAGAAGATAAAATGGCTCGATGCAAAATCGTTTCTTGAGATATATAATTTCGTTTGTGAATATCAGCGCTATATTTGATAAGTAATTTAAATATTTTGTAATTTCCAGCTTCTGCGGCTATGTGAAGATATGTTCCATAATATATGCGAGGATAAGTTCCATAAAAAGATATATAGGAGGCATTTATGTTGACAATTGTAGGTAATACTTTATTTACGTAATCTATTGAATTCGAGCGAATAGCTTCAATTAGAGCAAAGATTCCATGATTTTCATGTGTTGTAATGTCAAGTATTAATGGAAGTTCATATTCCAATCCAGCTTTCGTTTGAAACTTTCGCGGCCGTGCTTTACACATTCTTGTTTTTCGAACTTCCAAAGTTTGCTTTTTTGATTTCCCCATTCTGATGTAAATTTGTGATGTATGACGTTATTATCCTCCGACGATGCGAAATCGATTTTTTTTACCTGAAAAAAATAATTAATTTCAGATTAGTGATTTCAAGTCAAAAATTTTAATTGACAAAATATTAAATTCAATGCATTTTTTTATGAAAATCATAGAATATGGCCACAAAATTTAAAGGATATTAAAATAATGATTAATTTTTATGTAATCGTCAAAAAGTTGTAGTTTATCGAAAGTGTTTGTAGCCCTAATTGAAAACAATGAATATAGTCTTATAAAAGATAGGGTAGAGAAGGGCAAAACGGGGCAGGGAAGGGGGGACAAAACGAGATGCGCCTAAAATTTTTTAACAAAATTTTTTTTTTCACCGATTTCAAGAAATTCTGTTTTTGAGAAGAAAAAGTATGAAAAAATGTATAAAATTAATTTTGCATACATTGGAAAAATATAACTGAAACACATTATAAACCCTATTTTAAATATATATAAAATCCGTCATTTACAAATGAATCCATGAACCCATATTATAAGTTAAGACGTTGCGATGGACGAAAATAATGAAAATATGCATAGAGGGGGGGGGGGGGGGTAGGGCGGGCAAAACAGGGTACCCCCAAATCCCATCATTTTTGTGATTAGTGTATAGGAAAAGTGAAATTCGAAAAACTTAATTATAAACTAACTCACCTCAGATGTCTAGAAATTGATTGTTTTCAAAATATTGCGTGTTTCAATTCACAACTGAAAATGAATTTATGAATCACGAAGTAAATAAAATGTGCACTTTTTACAGACGGAAAAGAGCAACTAGATATTTTGCTAACGAAATTTGTCCCTAATGGACTTCTACCTGCGTAATGATCTTTTCTACCCATACATACATTTTCTTTACCCCCTACCCCGATATCTTGTCGTCTTAGTTCTCTATTTATTGCTATAACTTTTACCCGATTTTAAATGAATTATAACGTTCTCTTCTATTTCACACGTCCCACGGCGGAGTGTGGGTAGTGCTCAATAGCCGTTATGGCCCTCCGTTGGTGAAAAACTGAAAATAAAAATGATACAACACAAAGTGCCTTGGGAGACGACCAAAATCTCCACTGGACCCACAGCTCTGCTCAGGCTGGGTTAGGAATCCTAGTTGGGCGCCAGTTCATGTGCCCCACGAACAAATTCAAAATTCCAATAAAAATAAAATACCACGGAGAAAAATAAAAATGAAAAATAAATGAAATACAGGATAGCAATTTCAGGGTTAGGAATAGGAAAGCAAGAAAAAGATAGCAGTAATTAAAATAATAAATTTAAAATAATACCGATTTGCTGACCATTTGCCTTTAACTATATTTAAATTAATATAAACAATATAATAATTGGTAAATAATAATATATCACACACACGTAATATTTATAAATCCTTGTAACTAATAATCTTCACGAAATAATAAGGTGATAAGTGTAAATCATAATAATCACAAACTAATAATTCGGTATTTGTAAATAATCGTCGCAAAATAATAATATAATACTTGTAAATAATAATCGCAAAATAATATTATATTACTTGTAAATAATAACCGCAAATTAATTATTTAGTAATTGTAAATAATACTCGTACACTAATAATATAGTACTTGTAAATAATAATCGCAAAATAATATTATATTACTTGTAAATAATAATAGCAAATTAATACTTTAGTACTTGTAAATAATAATCGCACAATAATAATATAGTACTTGTAAATAATAATCGCAAAATAATAATAATTATAACTCAGTCGCACTCGACGCTCAGTGCGAGTAAAGAGATAGAAGTCGTGGAATCGGTCAGCAATTATATCCACCGCACCGTTCCCGTGTATAACAAACTAATACTAATCCTATTAATAATACTCAAGTATTAGAAACCACCATTAAATAATTCAACTATTGAACATATTATTTAACCAATAAATAATAATAATAATAACAACTGTAATTATTGCATTGATATTCTGAGCTCAATAATTACACACTTCATCATATACCTATGAAAATTATTAATACTCAGAATCGACCATCTCTTTTACTCTTATGCGATAGACAAATGGCCACCAACGCGGAAACAAAATTACACGCCAATGTATTAGCCAAAAAGTACTTACAGTTTACGTAATTAATCAACTCCCTTGGTTGCACGTTAATACGGTAAATGTATTTTCCTTTATGCTTTTTGTCAAAATACTCGAATAATGCCAATGGATTTATATTATCTACTCAAAATACCAAATGGCGTCAAATTTATAATTATACAAATGCAACAGAAGCACACACGCTACTCTTACAGAGACTAACCCACGTCTGACCACGGCAGCACGTGAATTTCATGCCGGCACTTCGGCCGGCGCCATTTTGTCATAGATCTCACTTCAACCAGTGGAGATATATATCTGTCGCATGTTATTTCTTTACAGTACCACCAACATAATACATAACTTTGGCCGTGTAATTTATCCAGTTCCCGACGCTAAATGACCAATTGTCCCTTTCATAATTAATTATTAATATGATTTACAAATAAATCAATCAATGATTTATTCACCAAACTAGTAGATTTATTTATAATAAATAAATTTACTAATGCCAACTGTTGCGTTGACGTGCAGGCGTCAACCAATAATAATAATCACAAGCACATGAATCAAATGCGCAATTATTTCTCCCAGCGTTACAAAAATCCAAACATATGCTCAAATTAATCAGTGAAATCTCCTGATTCAAATACAATTTATACCTAACAAATCAATGAAGTATTATTAACGCAATAATTAAAACAAAAGCTTATATATAAACAAAATAATTATAATAACAAAATATCGGATGAGACGTGTGAGCAGCATGTGCTGCCCTCTGTTGCCCACCGACCTGATGCGAGACTGCCGCGATATTAAAATATCGTGACAAAATATCACCTGCCTTTTCCAATCATTAGTTTTCAATTTAAAAAGTCCTTTCTAAAAAATTTCTCTATATTAAAATATACGTAAAATAATTTTTTCATTGTAAAATTAGATTTCATGAACAATTTCAACTGACATGACGATTTTTAAAAAAGCTTCTCAAACAAAATTGAAAATAATAATTAATTATATTCACAAAAGTAAACTTGGAATATTTAAAAAACAAACTCTTTTTATAAACTTTCAAGTGTACCCTATTCCCCCCGCCCACCCCAACCCTATAAATTTATTATTTATAAATTATTTATTTACAAAAAATAAACAAATTTTTGTTGCAACATGTCATTAAAGATTTTCAATTTATATAATTGGCACAGTAGAAAAATATTATTTGTTTATATTTGCATTGAAATTTTGATAAAAAATTAAAAAATCTTCAAAAAACTCGAATTTTTGATAAAAAAGTTGCTTAAAAAATCGAAGATATTTGAATCCCACTCTGACAAAGGGCTTAAGAAATTTGTTTTACAGTCTAGTAAAACATAAATTTTCTTCAAGAAAATTAAAAATGTCGGTCTTCAAAAAAAGTTAAAATTTGAGTTAAAATGTAAGAAAAAACGGTGAAAAAAAAAATTTTTTTTTCGATATCTACATTTAAACGGAAAGAAAATAGCCACCGTCGAAATGAAATTACGATAATATAATCAGGAGTTATAAATTTTTGAAAATCACCTCATCGTTATTTTTTCACGATTTTTAAAAATTCATATCTCCACCCGAGTGAATTGAAACTCATATGTGGCCAGCCCGTAGCTAACAGATTTGAGTCATACCTCATCGCTGTCTAATAAAATTGGCCAGCCATAACCTCACTATGTAACGCCATCTAAGCCGATGGCTGACTGATTAGAACAAGCCAGTGGATAGATTCAAACTTATATCCAATAGCTAGGTTAAAACAATGAGGTAGTGAGTGTGCAACTATAAATAGCTAATAGCTGGCTGAAAAATATGAGCTAATGACAAGCTATGAAAAGTAGCCCGTGGTTAGCTAAAAAATATGAGTTCATGATGACAAAATAAAACATGAGAATAAATGCGATGAAACCAGGCCTGAAATTATAATAATAATAAAAAATATCTTTAAAAGTACCTAGCGAGCGTGGGTACGAATCCCACTTAAATTAATTCTTTTTTTTTTTTTAATTTTCTATTCGTTTTAAGATTTTTGTTTAATAATTTTTAAGAAAATGATATAAAATTACATAAAATTTTTATTTGTTTGTAAATTATTACACAATGTTATAAATTATTTAAAAATTTTATATTTTTTATTGGAATTTTGTGAAATTACCCATACAGGAATGTTCGACATCACTATTTTCGAGCTTGATGAGCTCGCAAATGTATTGACAATAACGTCTTCGAGCTCAAGGAGCTCGAAAACAGGGAAAGTTTTGAGGCTGGCCCGCAGGGTCTGGCGGTCTTCAGATTTTTTCACAGAAATTAGGATTATATTAGATTTTAAAATTAATGTACAAATAAGTATTTCATATACATTACTTTTTATTTATTTACAGAAATCTTATATTAATATATACATATCTATATACATGAATAGTCATATTTATCATCAATAGACCGTCTAACCTGCCATTCTGTCATTCTACAGAGAGTCCACTAATTTTTATCAAATCATTATTAGACAAATGAAAAAACAATTCTCTTGTGAATGTATCCGGCAGTTGTAATTCATAGAAAATATTATAAATAATTTTCTCTGATTTTTTTACATAATCAATTCTCCTCTCTACTCTAACTAATCTGTAGAAAATCATTTGTCCATAAATTGGGTATTCAGGAAGTAAAGTAGATTTAGAGACTAGCAATTTATCAAAATCTACATTCTTGAAGTAAAGCGCCAAGTAATGATAATTTTTATGTAGAACATCCATAAATATTAGATTACTACCTTCAATCTTCCTACTTTTAATTTTACTAATCTCCATCCGACACTTATCTAAATAATCATCGAACTTTCCTTCTACAGCTTTTATATTTCTTTCACATACAGGAAACTCTGCAGCTATTAATTTAACAATATGTTTTTCAATGATTGAAATATAATCTGGATTGAATTCTGCGACTGCATTATCGATAAGTAATTCATCGTCTGAATCGAGAGCATTAACATCAATATTCTCATTAAGCAGATTGGCAATCATGTCATCCATATTATCAATCTCAAGCGCTAAATAAAGTATGTAGTGACTAATAGATCGATAAAAATAGTTATTTTCTGTAAAAACACGATCCATGTCGTCATATACATTTAGTAAAGCACATATCGCTGGGAAATTATTAGATTCAATGGCTGCATGGAAGATCGTCTTTATTTGACCATTTTCCTGGTACGTGTAATTCTTATGAGCTCCATATTCCATTAATGCGGAATTGACATATTTATTATGACCTCGAACAGCTTCGATAAGAGGCGTCACTCCTGTTTTAGATTGAGCGTTGACATTAGCACCGTTTTCTAATAACAGTCTTACGGTTTTCTTCGTTCCTGTACGTGCGGCCATATGCAATGCTGTTTCTCCGGGATTGTCAGCAGATTCGGTCAACGCGACATTTACATTTACGCCATTTGTTATCAAATACTCAATGATTTCATCACTAGATGATAAAATTGCTCGATGTAATACCGTTTCTTTTGTTTTCGGAATTCGTTTGTTGATATTGGCACCAAGATCTATTAATTTCATAAATATCTCAAAATTACCGGTTTGCGCGGCTACATGTAGAGGAGTTTCGGAAGTTTCGTAAGCAGCATTAACGTTGACCTTTCGTGGTGTCAAAATATTTATAAATCTTTCGTCCTCAGATCTTATAGCATTGATGAGTACAAGGTAATTTATTTTTTTCCTGAATAATATTGATCTTATTTTCGATTTTCGCAGTCTTGCTTTTCGGATTTTTGATACTTGTTTTTTTGATTTTCCCATAATGATAAAGATTGATAAAAACTTATTTTCAACTAGATAGTTCTGAAACAGAAAAAAAAAATTATAGTAGGTTAGTTTAGTTTTAGTTTAAGTCATAAGTATCAGCATAAAATTATGGAATTTAATTTTTTTTTTTTTTTTATTAGAATTATACAGTGGTCACATAATTTGAAGAAAATCCGAAAAATCATAAATTTTGATGTGACTTCCGAAAGGCTGCAGTTGAGCAAAAATAAAATAGAATTGAAGACTAAAGTTTCCAGTTTTCAGATCCTAATTTTAAATATTTTTGTCATTGGTACACGGAAAAAATGAACTGTTGCTGCAAAAGGACCCGCCTTGTTACAGCAAAAAGATGTCCTGTTGCAGTCACAGAACTATTTCTGTTGCAACCACAGGTCCATTCCTGTTGCAGTCACAATAAGAGTCTTGAAATCGTTATAAGTATACAATTTTCTTGTTTTTCACCGTTTTTTCTTACATTTTAACTCAAATTTTAACTTTTTTTGAAGACCGACATTTTTAATTTTCTTGAAGAAAATATATGTTTTACTAGACTGTAAAACAAATTTTTTAAGCCCTTTGTCAAAGTGGGATTCAAATATCTTCGATTTTTTAAGCAACTTTTTC
This sequence comes from Microplitis deprimator, assembly GCA_964016945.1. Lineage (NCBI taxonomy): Eukaryota > Metazoa > Arthropoda > Insecta > Hymenoptera > Braconidae > Microplitis > Microplitis deprimator. Next base: position 1,994,520 of record OZ024713.1, read on the forward strand.
GCAATTTTTTTATCAAAAATTCGAGTTTTTTGAAGATTTTTTAATTTTTTACCAAAATTTCAATGCAAATAAAAACAAATAATATTTTTCTACTGTGCCAATTATATAAATTGAACATCTTTATTGATATGTTGCGATAAAAACTTGTACATTTTTTATTTACATTATTTATTTATTTTTATAAAAAATCGAAAATATTTGAATCCCACTTTGACAAAGGGCTTAAAAAATTTGTTTTACAGTCTTGTAAAACATATTTTCTTGAAGAAAATTGAAAATGTCCGTCTTCAAAAAAGTCAAAATTTGAGTTAAAACGTAAGAAAAACCGGTGAAAAAGATAAAAATAAAAAAAAAAATTTTTTTTCGAAAACTACATCGAGACGTGAAGAAAATAGCCACTGCTGAAATGAAATTACGATAATTTAATCAGAAGTTATGAATTTCTGAAAATTACCTCATCGTTATTTTTTCGCGATATTCAAAATTTCATATCTCCAAGGTTTTTGAAAATCAAGGGCTCAAAATTTAGGATTAGTTGTGTTTTTATGTTCAAAATTATATAAAAAATTCAACCAGATCAAAAAATGGTTTTTTCAAAATCAGGTTATTTGGCATGGAATGACCCATACATCCATATATATTTTGGGGGGAGGGAGTAGAGCAGGCAAAATGGGGTACCCCCAAAATTTTATGAAAAAAAAAAATAATTTTTTTTCTAATAAATTTGAAGTCCATGGGATTACAAAAGTACGGAAATAGTCTATTTGTCTTTAAAATCATTTTTTTGAAGAAAAAAAAAAAAAATTTTAAGCTTTTTTTTTTGGAGAGGGGCTGTCGTGTCCTAGAAAAAAATTTTTTTTTTTTTTTGGGTTTTGGTAAAATCTTAATGGATTAGCTTAAGAATGGACCAAATTAGGTTAACCTATGGATTAAAAACCATAAAGAATGACTACCGGCTTAAGGGGGCCCACGTGCCCTGGTCTCCCCTAGATCCGATATATTTGCGAATTTTTACCACTACGCATGACACTTGGGGCAAAATGGACCAGTCGAAAATTATAAAAAAATTATTTTTTCAAATTTTTACATCAAATTAAAAAAAATTTAATATATTAATCCATTTTTCGTTTGATTTTCTATATCTGCGGCAAATTTGGCTACTAAAAATATTCAAAAATAATATTTTATTTTTTAATTGATAAAATGTTTTAAATAATGCAAAATAATCAGTAATCTAAAAAATCAAAAAACACGTTTTTTGGGTTAAAAATAATTACAAGTAAGAAATATAGAATCGCTTTTTTTTTTTATTAAATTACAATTAGTAATTAAGTTAATTGAGGGGGAGTGATTTATTGCACCTAGATAAATTTTTTTCGAGAATTTTAAAACCAAAAATAGTTGTCGAGAGAAAGGAATACATTCTTAGTAATGAAAATAATTTAAAAATAAACAAAAAAAAAATTGTCATTTTTTGGAGGGGGGCCTCTCTGCCCCACAAAAAAAATTTTTCTGCCTTCGTATTCACCAATGATGTGAAATGTGATTTTTCTTGAGGTATGTTACATTTAAAAAATTTAATTTAATGAAATTTGATCAACTTTTATAAATTTTTTTTTTCAGCTTTTTTTAAGGGTACCCCATTTTGCCACCAGAAGTAAAAATTTTATTTCTTAACGACAGCCAAAAATTTTGTCTATTTACCTTGAATATCATTAAAAACAAAAAGATTTAGCGTATTTTAGTCCTCAAAAACTTACTATTTCCTTAGGTACCCCCCCTCCCTTATATATATATCAATATGTCTATACGCTTGCTCATTAGGGTGTCCCAAAAAAAACAAATATTTTTTTTTAACCTCTTACGTAAAAATTCACAAGCATGGTGTTGTAGGAAATTTAATTTCCTACAAAAAGTATCTGACATCATATATACGTTAACTGGATGAGAAAAAAGTTACAGGACTTCAAATGTCATCGAAAAATGAAGTTTAAAAAATGTTTGTTTTTTGAACTTAAATGTCAACGAAAAGTGAATTTCATTTTTTGTTGCCATTTAAAGCCCTGTAACTTTTTCCTCATTCATTTGACGTATATACGATATCAGATACTATTTGTAGGAAAATTAATTTCCTACAAGACCAGCTTGTCAAAATTAAAAAAAAAAAATTTTTGATAGAATAAAAATAAAAAATAATAAAAAAAAATTTAACACTGAGGAAACTAAATTTTTGTCGATCTTTGAAGCCCCGTAACTTTTTTCCCAGTTCGTTTGACGTACATAATGCATCAGAACTTTTTTGTAGAGAATTTAATTTCCTACAAAATTATATTAGGCGGAATTTAAAAAAAAATTTTTTCCATAGTCTCAATAACTAAAAACTAAAATGAAAAATTTTTACGTGAATTTTAAATGGGAAAGGGGACCCCCCTTTGTGATAGCTCAATTTTAAAGATATCTGGCTGAAATTTAGTGGATTTTTTTTGTAATATAAAGTAACTTTTAAGCCTATAAGAGGTTAAAAAAAAAATATTCATTTTTTTTGGGACACCTTAATATTGCTTATATATTTATCAAATATTCACTATACATATATTTTTAACATCACATAGTTTGATTATGCGAATATCCCTTAATTTTTGTGACCAATGTATAAAAAAAAATTTTTAAATAAAAAAAATTAACTAAAAATCAACTCACCTTAAGTGTAAAGAAATTGATAAATTTTTTAAATGTTGAGTGATTTAATTCACAGCTAAAGATTAATTTATGAAACACGTGGCAGAATAGATGTGCACTTTCAGTAGATGGACAAGAGCGACTGTTGAGATTTTTGCTGACGAAATTTGTCCCTAATGAACTTCTACCTGCGTAATGACAATTACTACCTATACATATATTATCTTAACCCCTAGCTCCGAATTTTTGTCGTCTTGCTTCTCTTTCTATTGCTATTATGATTACTCGACCTTGAATGTAAGTATCACCTGCCTATTCCAATCACTAGTTTTCGATTTAATGAGTCTTTAAGTTTCTTTGCATTTAACTTAAATGTAACAAAATAATAATTACAGAAATTTGAATTTTTTCTTCAGTCTTTATATCCAGTTATTATATTTCTTTAAATCGATTTGCAAAATATTTTATTTAATAGTATATTACACACCTAGGGAAGTAAAGTAAGAAATGTCTCAGATCACATGTAATTGTTGGCCGAGGCGAAGCCGAAGTCAACAAACATGTGATCTGAGGCTTTCTTATTTACTTCCCGAAGAGTGTATACTATTTTTCTCGTCGACGGAAGCGGAAAGCGGCAACTTCGTTTTGCACAGCGGGACGAAAGTTGACGCTTTCCGCCCGGAGGCGAGAAAAATTTTTATTTTTAATAATATTCCAAAAATTTAATTTTTTTTTACTCAACTTATAAACTTCACTTAAAATTATATATAAAAAAAACGATTTGAAAATTTATAATTGATTAAATTTATTTATTTTTAATGATTCATATTTTTGAATTAATTGCGAAACCTTTGAACTTTTTCTTAAGTAATGAGGATTTAATTTAAATTGATAGTTGACAAATTTTTGCCCGCAAAAATGAAATTTTTTTTTTATGACAGTTGAAAGTTTTGTCTATTTACTTTGAATATCATTAGATAAAAAAAAAAGATTTAGTGTTTGAGTCCGCAAAAACTTAGTATTTCCTTGCCATAAGGGCGTATACCTGCAAAATATATCGCTGAAAAGCCATAAGGGCGTATAAAAATTTTTTTTCGAAAATCAAATTTTTTTATACGCCCTTATGGCTCCCGAGGCAGGTACCAGGAGCCATAAGGGCGTAGAAAATTTTTTTTTTCCGGAAACAGACGTAATTATGCTCTATAAGTATGATAGAGACGAAACAATATTTTTCTCAAAAATCAAATTTTTCTTTATACGCCCTTATGGCTCCCGAGATTGGTACCGGGAGCCATAAGGGCGTATAAAAAAATTTAGTTTTCAGAACCAACGTGATTGTGACCGTAAAGTATAAGAATGATGAAAACGTTTGAACTTAGGGAAAATTTTTTTGTTTGTCGAAAAAAAATTTTAAGTTTGAAAAAAAAAAAAAAAATTTTTTTAAGTATAATAAAGAATAAAATTAAAAAATTTTTTTTTTCAATATTATGCTTTAAGAATATAATTACGTCGATTCACAGAAAATAAAATTTTTTATAAGCCCTTATGGCTCCCGGTACCAACGTCGGGAGCCATAAGGGTGTATAAAAAAAATTTGATCTTTGGAAAAAATTTTTTTTTGTCTATTATTTCTAAGTATTCATTATAATGATCAGATTTTCCGCTTCAATTTTCCCAATCATTATATCGACTTTCTGTAATAACTTTTCCAATACTTGATTAAAATAAAAATCAGGATGATAATGGTTCTAATGGATTTTCAAATCAATATTCTTATATACTTTGTTTTTTATTTATTTACAAAAATCTTGAAATTATACACATATATTTACATTTATACATTTATACATAACTATTTACATTCATCATCAATAGATAGTTTTACTCACACTCATCCAAAAAAGAGTCAACAAATTTTCATCAAAACGTCATTAGACAAATGAAAAAACAATTCTCTTACAAATGTATCCGGAAGTTGTAATTCACAAAAAATATCACAAATAATTTCCTTAGAATTTTTTAAAGAACAAATTCTATTCTGGACTTTAACTAATCTGTGGTAAATCATGCGTCCATAAATTGGGTACTTAGAAAAGATAGTTGGTTCCGAATACAGCAATTTATCGATATCAACATTCTTTAAGTAAAGTGCCAAGTAATGATAATTTTTGTTTAGAACCTCCATAAATGTTAAATTGCTGCCTTCAATCATCTTACTTTTCATTTTCCTGATCTCCATCCGACAATTATCTAAATAATCTTTACATTTTCCCTCAACAGCTTTAACATTTCGTTGACATACAGGAAACCCGGCAGTTATCAATTTTACTATGTGGTTTTCGATTATTGAAATATAGTCCGGATTGTCTTCTAATGTGACTACAATATCAATAAGTAATTGATTATCAGAATTGATATCATTAACATCAAGACCCGCTTCCAGCAGATAAGCAATCATGTCATGCATATCAGAAAACCCAAAAGCATAATATAGTATCTGATGATCAATATATTGATAGAAATGATTGCTTTTTGTATAAACGCGATCCATTTCTTCACATACATAAAGCCAATAATCTAATGCTTCCCAGTTATGAGCTTCAATGGCTGCATGCCAAATCGTCTTGATTTGATCATTCTCCTCGTATGTATGATCCATACGAGCTCCATATTCTATCAATACATGCCTGATGTCATGATTATGAGCTCGAATAGCTACGATAAGAGGAGTCACTCCTCCTTTGGACGTGGCATTGACATGAGCACCGTTTTCCAGAAGCAGCCTAACAATTTCCTCAGTTCCTTGGCGGGCTGCTATGTGCAATACTGTTTCTCCAGGAAAGTCGGAAGATTCATTTAACGCAGCATTAACAGCAACACCTTTTTCTACCAAATACTCAATTATTTGATAGTTACTAGATAAAGTTGCTTGATGTAAGGTCGTTTCATCTGAATGTGGAATCCGTTGATGAATATCAGCGCCAAGATCTATTAGTTTTTTAAATATTCTGTAGTTCCCAGTTCCTGCGGCTGCATGCAGTGGAGTCACATCAAATACGGACGAGTCATTGATGTCAACATTTTCGGACGTAAGTTGATCAATAAAATCTTCGTTTTCACATCGTATTGCGAAAATGAGAGCAAAAATATTAATTTTATTTTCGTTTTCCATTTTTTGATTTTCTAGTTGAACTTAATGAAAAAAACGACTGATCTTGACGGGTTCTGAAACAGAAAAAAATGAAGGGCAGGTTAGTTTTATTGTAAGACAAAAAATATACTGGGCAATCTACAAAATTAGTAATTTTTATTGTTTGTTTTTTTTTCAGTAGAATCAAGGAACCCGGTAGTATCTCGCGCCAAGTATGCATCGAATATTGTGAGGGCACGAAAACTTGTAACTATCCCTGTACTAGTAATCAATTCGTTGATGTTTAACCTTCTAAATTAAACAATACAAAATCTATTCAGTTTTGAGTTAAAGTAATGTTAGATACAGCATATAAATAAATGATTGTCTTTCGATCGCGACTTTAATCGGATTATTTTGTCCAGTACTTGAGACGTTATACCCCAGAGCAAATCGCGTTACTGATGCCATAAGGGCGTATCCCGAAAAAAATACCCTTGAAAAGGCATAAGGGCGTATAAATAAATTTTTTCCGGGAATCGACGTAGTTATGCCTGAAACGGGCAGAAATGCAAAAATAATTTGGTACGCTCTTATGGCACCTAGGGTACCTACCGGAAGCCATAAGGGCGTACCAAAAAATTTCAAATTTAAAAAAAAAATTTTTTTATTTCTACGCGTTTCAAGTAAAAATCCGTTGACCCAGGTAAAGTGAGTATAGTCTGGTAACTCGCGCCATTTTTCATGCTTTTTTTAGGGGCCTTTTTTTTTTAGAAGAAACAAATAGAAAATTTTGCATTTTTAGGATGTTTTTATTTAGATTTTGAGGTAACAGAAAAAAAATCTTTTAGGAAATTAAATAATTTATTATTATTATTATTATTATCATCGCTTGAAGTTGACGTCTCAAAAAAAAGAGCGTCGGTGACCCCGGTGATATTGACTCTCGAGGATATTCGGAATCAAAGATTCTTGATTAGTCTTAATCTATAGACATGTCATTCTCGCAGGTAGTCGAATTAAGAAATTTTATTGAAAAATAACTAAATGGCGGACTTTGAAAAAAAGTCATCTTTTTTTCGCATAAAAAGGGTTGTAAAATGAAAAGTTAGGGGGGAAAAAAATAAATTCTACTATTGACGAGAACTACAAGTGTGTAGAATAACCAGTTTATGTTTCAGACCAATAGATGGAATAGAAAAAAAGTTAGTACCGGGGCTGACCGTGAAAACGTTATTCCGAGATAAACACGTTTTAAGTTTCAATAATCTTCGGCGCACAATTATGAGGTGCTCTCGAAAACTCGTTGCAACTTCGTTCCTATTTCAAATTTTAGTTTGAAATTTTCACAGTATATTCTCAATATTGTAATTTCCAACCAAGCACAAAAAAATTTTTCGATTTTTCAAATCCGAATTACCAGACTACTACCTTGCCGTTAAACATTTTTTTTCTATATTTTGCGGACAAAATGGGGTACCTCCTAAAAAAGGTGAAAAAAATTATGTCTGGGAATAAAATAAATTCGATTAAATTAAATTTTCTCACTAGTAATTTACCAAAAAAAAAATTACATTTCGAATAATTATTGAATGTCAAGGAGAAAAAAAAAAATTTTTAATGGCTTTAATCGTAAAGCTAAAATCATTATCATTTTTTGACGGACACTGGATTTTTGAAAAAATTTAACAAAAAAAATTGAAAATAATGCTCAACTATATTTACGAAAGTAATTTTGGAATGTTTAACCCTTTAATGTTCTGGAAGCGCAATGAATCTGTGTGAGCGAAACGGGAATAGCGCCAATCAGAACGCAGTATTTACTTGTGTAAGGGAGTTATGATTGTATTAGTCTAACCATAAGGTTCCATCTCTCTGTTATTTAGTTCGGTGCACGTGTCGCGCCAGTGCCGTAGATAACTTGTTTATAATATACATGACAAATTTTCTGTCCCCCTTCGCTGGTTACACAAATTGCGGCACTGGCGTCCATCGCTTTAGCGCTCCCTACTCTTCCAGCTTTTAAATCAAAATTGTGGTAGGGTTTCAAGGCCGAACATTATAGGGTTAAAAAACGTTTTAAAAATCATACTTTTTTTTCAATCTTGGGAGTGCCTCATTTTGCCCCTCCCAACTCTATAAGATACTACATATTTTTTCATATATTTTTTTAGTTAAAAAAATAGAAGGTACACTCGATTCTTTTTATACAGGTAACCAGATATGTATTCCTGTAACTTTTTGATTTTGATACAGTCGAATTCCATTAAGTCGGTAGTCGAAGGCAAAATGAAAATTTCCTAAGAACTCAGAAAAGTGAACTTTTCGCATGCGCTATAACATCTCAACATGAATGATGCGAATATACATACACAGAAACATCGCAATGTATAGTATCGGGTAGGAGACAGCGTAGCTCGTAGTGGGGGTCAAGATTGAGGAGAAGTTCAGACTTACTGGAATTAAACTGTACATTTTTCTAATATTTTAATGTGCTGTATAAAATATAGTACATTGGAAAATATATGATTAATATATTATATATATTTTCATCCACGTATATCTAATGTATAGAAAAATATGTATTTAAAATATAATGTATGATAAATAATAATTTTGCATACATTGAAAAAATATAACTAAAACATATTATAAACCATATTTTTCAATATATATAAAATCCATCATTTATAAATGAATCTATGAACCCATATTATAAATTATGGGGGTAGCAATGTACGAAAATATATATATAAAATCAAGTATTGTATATTATATAATTTTTGTATAAAATATCGATTGAAAACGAAAATTTGTAACGCCATAGACAAAATAATATATAAAGAAAAATATATAATACTCATACTACCAACTACTATATAAAAATATATAACACTAATACTAACCACTATACAAAAATTAACATAGTCTTATATAAATAATATATAACCTAATATATGTAAAACGTGTAAAACACATATATTAATCAATATTTATAGACGTATATTTGCCGCTATATATTTAATATATATTCACCATACATGTATTTTTTTGTATATTTTTAACCATATATATTTATATTATGCCGATATTTCTTAATTCTTGTGATCAGCGTATAAAAAAATAATTAAAAATTAACTCACCTCAGATAATGTGTAGAATTTGATTATTTTTTTAAGTATTGAATGTATTAATTCACTACTGAAAATTAATTTATGAAACACGTGGTAAAATAAATATGCACTTTCAACAGATGGACATAAGCAACTGATGAGATTTTTGCTGACGAAATTTGTCCCTAATGAACTTCTACCTGCGTAATGACAATTTCTACCCATACATACATTTTCTTTACCCCCAGCCTCGATAATTTGCCGCCTTAAGTTCTGTTTCTATTGCTATTACTTTTACTTGAACTCTGGAAATAAGTATCTACCTGCCTATTCTGGTGATCAGTTTTCGATAGAAAGAGCCCATAAGTTTCTATGTTTTTAAACCACTGATCTCTATACTAGAATTTCCCATCCTAAAAATTCCACTTTTTTCCCCTAAGTTTCAACCTCCATAACTTTTCTTCTATTATCTTTAAGCGTATGACACAAGAAACCTTTTTTGTAGAGAATTTAATTTCCTACAAGACTGTTGAATTCAAAATTCGGAAAAAAAATTTTTTAAAATAGGTATTTACAAAATAGAAAAAACAAATTTTGTTCAATTTATTTTAAGTAGGGAAGGACCCCCCCCCCACCCCCGACGCTTGCGCTAGCTCAGTTTTTGAGATACAGAGCTGAAATTTTAGGAGGATTTTTATTTTCCATTTAAGTAACTTTTGAGATGTGCTTAGTTAAAAAAAAATAGTATATTACACACCTAGGGAAGTAAAGTAAGAAATGTCTCAGATCACATGTAATTATTCGGCCTTGGCAAAGCCGATTGACTGCAGTCAAGACAACGAAAAAATGATGCTGTCAAATTATCATTAACTAAAGTTTCAGAACTAGACTTTTTCAAAATATAGAATTAATCTAGTTTTGTTTGCCCATAACGCAATTGTTTTTTAGAACAACAGATCAACAAACAAGGAAAGAATTTATGTAGGGAGGTTCAGGATTGGAATGCTGGTCCAAACAACTGATTTTTTAAAAATGGAAATTGCTATCAACACCAATTTACGTGTTATAAATAAAACGACAATCAAGTTATCTGACCGTTGATCCAAAGACCATTGATCCCCGACAATTGATCCTTGTGACGATTGATCCTCAGATGATTGATCCACGCGACAATACATATACCGACAAATTATATGCCGACAATTTTTGACTTATTTTATTATTACGCCTATTTATTTATTTATTATTATACCCAGGAAAAAAAATTTATATATAATTATATAAAATTATACATAAATTCTTAGATAAAATTAAATGAGTTTTGGTTTGATCTAATTTTATATAGTTATATATAATTTTATATAAAATAATTTTATAAAGTTATATATAAAATAACTGTCATAAAAAAAAAAAAAATTTCGCCGACTAATGGACTCGAACCTGAACATTCTGGTTTCGAAGTCTGATCTCTTATCTACTATGCTGGATCACACACTTGACGGGAAGTCACTCTAAATTATTTTCGCTCAAAAAATATAAAAATCCTACAAGGAAAATACGACGTTGTTCAAAATTTGTCACACTTCTAATTTTCTTAATGTTCCAAAAATGTTCATTTTGAAGTTCCCAATTGTTTCAGTTTCTGAACGTTCACTATCGGGAACGTTTTTGGAAAGAATTTTTTTTTTACACGGGACCCACTAATAGCGGGACGATAATTACTTCTCTTGGCAAATTAAAAAAAATGAGAATATATTAAGTGAAAACTTTTTAAACTTAACTAAAATGTTTTTTTAATTTTATATCTCAGTTTTTTATACCTTAATTCATTGTTGAAACTTTCAAATCTTTTAGCTGCCATCCCACTTTTGTTTTTGTTTGACTATTTTCAAGAATTTTGAAAAAAATTTGTATATAATTTATGACATTTATGATTGCGGTAGATTATAAAATTTCATAAAATATTATAAAATCAGTTATTTCGGATAATCTTACATTATTTGATCGTATCTAAATTATTCCACAAAATATTATGATTCACACACCCACACACCTTAATAATCACTCAGAAATCGCCATTAGATAGAATTTCTTAGAACTCAATTATATAAAATTTTATATAATTATATAAAATTATATAAAAAAATTTTGACCGAATGTATAAATATGTATGATTATATATAAAATAATGTAATTATGAATTAAGATGTATATAATTATATATAAATGTATGTAGCTATATGAGACTATATATGAATTTATATAATTATATATATTTATATATAATTGTATATTTTTATATACAATTATATATGATTATATCTAATTATACATACTTTTTTTTTCCCGGGTAGATATTTAAGTTCTAATAGTCCTTCGGCTGAAGAGGAGAGCCCGTATACATTTTGTTGGCACCGGGTACACTCAACGGTTTCTTACGTACTTTAAGCCGAGGATCACGAAAATCGAGTCCGTTTTGTTCAAAAGTGGTGCAAACAATCGTTAATAACAATTTAATTGTTTAAATCGGAATAACTCCCGAACGGCTGGTTTGTTGGGGCAGTGTAGAATGAACAAAATGTTCAGAATTAAAAAATACACAAAAATGGTATCGAAGTTATCCTTCGTATCTCAGATATTTTGCGAGATATGACCAAAAAACGAGCGACGCGCTCGGACCTCTCACTCTCGCACAAGCGGCTGCCTATGCGCGAGCTCTCTCTCGCGCCAAATCGCGTCAGATGCTTGATAGGCCGAAATTTTTTAGTTTTTTACACTAAAAATGAGAGAAAAAATAAAAAAAATCGATAAAATGTCGATACCACCAATCGACTGCATTTTTCCTGAAACGAATTTCTGTCGTAACGTCCGGAGACGTTTTTTTTTTTTTTTTGTTAACAAATGTTATGAACAAATGGATTTTTCCAAAGTCCAGATTGGATTCAAAAAATCGAAAAAATGGGGATACTATTAATCGAAATTTATTGTTTTTGAAACGAATTTCTGTCGTATCGTCCGGAAACGTTTTTTTTTTTTGTTAACAAACGTTATAAACAAATGGATTTTTCCAAAGTCCAGATTGGATTCAAAAAATTGAAAAAATGTCGATACCACCAATCGATTGCATTTTTCCTGAAACGAATTTCTGTCGTATCGTCCGGAGACGTTTTCCTTTCTTTTGTTAACGAATTTCGTTTCAGGAAAAATGCAGTCGATTGGTGGTATCGACATTTTTTCAATTTTTTGAATCCAATCTGGACTTTGGAAAAATCCATTTGTTTATAACATTTGTTGACAAAAAAAAAAACGTCTCCGGACGATACGACAGAAATTCATTTCAGGAAAAATGCAGTTGATTGGTGGTATCGACATTTTATCGATTTTTTGAATCCAATCTGGACTTTGGAAAAATCCATTTGTTTATAACATTTGTTAACAAAAAAAAAAAAACGTCTCTGGACGATACGTCAGAAATTCGTTTCAAAAACAATAAATTTCGATTGATAGTATCCCCATATTTTCGATTTTTTGAATTCAATCTGGACTTTGGAAAAATCCATTTGTTTATAACATTCGTTAACAAAAAAAACAACATTTTTCTGGACGATCCGATAAAAATTTGTTTCAAAAACAATAAATTTCGATTGATAGTATCCCTATTTTTTCGATTTTTTGAATCCAATCTGGACTTTGAAAAAATCCATTTGTTTATAACATTTGTTAACAAAAAAAAAAAAAAAACGTCTCCGGACGATACGACAGAAATTTGTTTCAGGAAAAATGCAGTCGGTTGGTGGTATCGACATTTTATCGATTTTTTAAATTTTTTCTCTCATTTTTAGTGTAAAAAACTGAAAAATTTCGGCCTATCAAGCATCTGACGCGAGAGAGAGCTCGCGCATAGACAACTGCTTGTGCGAGAGTGAGAGGTCCGAGCGCATCACTCGTTTTTTGGTCATATCTCGCAAAATATCTGAGATACGAAAAAACACTCTGACACCTTTTTTATGTATTTTTTCATTCTGAACATTTTGTTTATTCTATACTGCCCCAACAAACTAGCCGTTCGGGAGTTATTCCGATTTAAACAATTAAATTGTTATTAACAATTGTTTGCACCACTTTTGAACAAAACTGACCCGATTTTCGTGATCCTCGGCTCAAAATACATAAGAAACCGTTGAGTGTACCAATTGCCAACAAAATGTATACGGGCTCTCCTCTTCAGCCGAAGGACTATAAGTTGAAAGACAACTTTCACAAACCAACTCAAAATTTCGCTCTGATGATATAAAAAATTCCATTTATTTCGAGCTTGAATTCAATAATTATTATCAAGTGAATTTAATGAATTAATTTTTATTACATGTATTATTATTATTATTATATAAAACAAAATACTTCATTTTTAAAAATTTGTGTGCCATTAAACCTCATTCTAAATACAAAAATAAAATAAGTTATGATTGAATGTTACAAATTAAGTTTATAATACACTGTAAGAAGAGCGGTGTTAAAAATGGACTCATTCTAACTCCGCCCGGTGTAAAAATAAATTTACACCGGTGTAGGAGGAGTAATTACTGGTGTTAAAAATACTGGTGTTAAAGAGGGGTAATTGGTGTAAAAGCGGGGTAAACTGCGTCCGCTTGGAGTATTAACTTTAAAGTTTATAAAACACAAAAAATGTCAGTTCTTTATGAAAATTAATAAAAAATATCATTTTTAACAAGTATAGTGATCGAGTAAGTAAAAATATTCACAAAATAAAATATTTTAACACCGGTAAAGAATATATACATCGGCGGTGGCGTTATTTTACCACCGGTATAGAATATTTACACCTGCGGCGGCGTTATTTTTACACTGTTTTCGGTGTTGAAATTTAACACCGCTGATTTTAACACTTACACCGCTTGGACTTACCCCGGTGATTTTTTACAGTGTATATATCTGACAGTGCAAATTCCCAGTGATTGATAATTGAGTTTGAAAATTAATTTTCTTAAATACAAGCTCAAAGTGCGCCGAAAATGTTTCACTGCAGAGCTTACAGAGCAAGGTCTGGCTATCAGGGACTGTTTGCAATTCAATGCGCGCCTCTCTGGGTCTTCTACTTTTCATACCACGTGCTCTCCCAGCATCATTTATAACGAATTCTCTAATTGGCTGCAAAGCACGCTGGTTTAAGACGAATTTTATTATTGGCCAATGATCACGTGATTCGCAGAGTAAATTTTTTTATTGGTTGACTCACTTTCTTGGATCATGCGCAGCTCCTCTCTGACGTCACGAAGAAGAAGCCTGGACACTAGCTCTCTCTCTCTCTCTTACTCGCCATCTTTGTGTAATACCTTTTTATCGTTAGCCACGGTCATTTCATTAACTTTAAAACAATATAATTAATAACAGGCAATAGTTTCTAAAAATGGATGATTCAGCTAAAAATAATGGAAACATTGGTTTTGGAGTATGTTTTTTTAAAATAAGAATATTTTTTGCACGACTCATGATGCGAAGCATTTTCTCGAATAACGACGAGAGATATAAGGCATTAGAGCAATACGATTTTTGCAACTCCGAGAAAAAATATTTGATGCATCGTAAGCTTATTTATTTCTTTTATAAATGCCTATATTTTTTTTTTCTTTTCAAATTTTAATTACTAAGTATTCCATTTTCAGAAAATTAGCAAAGGAATATCCCGTGTAAAAAAAATTCGTTCCAAAAAGGTTCCAAAAAAGTTCCACGTGTGGAAGTTCTAAACATGAGACGGATTAGAACTTCGAATAGAACTTTTTTGGAACGTTAGTAATTTTTATGGTTAAAAAAAAATTTTTATGAGCAAATTTAGAGTCGAAAAAAGGACGTTCTTTGAACTCTTTTGACCTTTTTATGGACCTAAAAAAGTCGTTCCAAAAACATTCCAAAAAAGTTCAAAAATCCCCACTTTTGACCTTTTTATGGACTAAAAAAGTCGTTCCAAAAAAGTTCCAAATCACCGCTGGAACTCTTTCTGGAGCTAAAAAAGTCGTTCCAAAAAAGTTCCAAATCACCACTGGGACTCTTTCTGGAGCTAAAAAAGTCGTTCTAAAAACATTCCAGAAAAGTTCAAATATCACCACTTTTGACCTTTTATGGACTAAAAAAAAACGTCTATAAAAAGTTCCAAAAGAGTTCAAAGAACGTCCTTTTTTCGACTCTAAATTTGCTCAAAAAAATTTTTTTTTAACCATAAAAATTACTAACGTTCCAAAAAAGTTCCATTCGAAGTTCTAATCTGTCTCATGTTTAGAACTTCCACACGTGGAACTTTTTTGGAACCTTTTTGGAACGAAATTTTTTTACACGGGATGAAGAACTTTACAAGAAGTCTCAAGCTGATAACGAATATCACAAAAGTTCATTAGCTGACGAGATAAAGTCGTCGGAAAATCTGCGTCTCACAGCAAATGATTACGACTCTATTATAAAAGATTTGACTGAAAGTAATAGTGAGCTAATGGAGCGATACATCGAACTCAAGATCAACATTGCTGCAATGAAAAAACTCGTAGATCAGCAAGTTGTTAGAATCAAAGAACTGGAAGAAGACCACAAGAGCACAAATCAAAATACGTCACGTGAGAATCCGTTTGCGTTGCACTGCATCGAATCTCATGAAGCCTTAGGTTTCAATCCGGTTGAAGAAATTATACATACCATGAAAGCGCCTCTGGAACCTCGGCTTGACTTAATTGACTCGTTCGATGATCCAGTAGGCTGTTGATTTAACTAATGATATTTTCCAAGAATTGCAACTTCCAGGTACTTTTATGAGAGATATTTTTAAATTTCTATCCAATGAAGATTTGAAAAAATTACAATGAAATATTTATACAAATATTTTTACTTAGTATTATTTAGTTTGTAACAAATCAGTAGTTATTATCAAGTAAATTTAATGAATTAATTTTGATTACATGTATTATTATTATTATATGAAACAAAATACTTCATTTTTAAAAATTTGTGTGCCATTCAAATTCATTCTGAATATAATAATAAAATAAATTGTGATTGAATGTTAGAAATTAAGATTATAACATACATCTGACAGTGCTAATTCCCAGTGATTGATAATTGAGTTTAAAATTAATTTTCTTAAATACAAGCTCAAAGTGCGCCGAAATGTTTCACTGCAGAGCTTGCAGAGCAAGGTCTGGCTATCAGGGACTGTTTGCAATTCAATGTGCGCCTCTCTGGGTTTTCCCCTTCTCATTGAATATAATAACTCTGAAATCAGTTTCTTACCAGGGACACCACCAGTGGTGGGCGAAATCTAGTGACGAGCACCGAACTACTCCCGGTGCTGCTGCCTAGCACCATAACTTTTTAAATCAATAATCATTAGGTTTTAATATATATTTGTTAACATCAAGCAAATATATATGTTCATTCTAAATGAATATATTTATTTGTGTCTAAGTAATATTTATTAGAGTTAGTATAATGATATTTTGCTTTAATATTTGAGTTTGTTGGCACTACAAAATAGTTTAGTTGTCTATCAAATAAATATTTTCTTAACTTTACCAAATGATTTTGTTATCGTAGCAAGAGAAATACTAACGTCAACCAAATAGAGTCTATTAAATCATTTGTTAAAAATGACAAAATAAATCCTGTTGACGTAATAAAATTTAGTTGTCGCCATTAAATATTAATTTAACAGAATTTAACAAAACCAATTTAATTGTCCGAAGAAAAATTTAATCTCAGTGTAATTCAAGTGAAAGCGAATCCAGTTTTTCAGACTTGAGTCCAGTGAGTGAAAAAAAAAAATCGAATAAAAAGTTTTAGGTCGGGGGGCTAAATTAAAAATAACCGATTTTCTAGGACGGTTTTTTTACAAATGAACGTCCGAACACCGATTAAACCAAAAGATCAAGTGAAGTATTAAAGAACGCGATCAAAATCTGTCACATACATAAATTTTGATAGTCTTCAATACTATTAATTTTCATTCGACAAAAAGTAACTATATTTGGCTTATAAGAGTTGAAATTTTTTTTGGTAGTTAAGATTTACGGAAATGTCAATGATGATAGGAAATAAATAATTAATTTTATATCTACATTGTAATATTCAGTATTGTTTTATATCTATAAAGGAAAAAACTCTGATATAACTGTTTATAATTAGCAATAAAAAAAAAATAATAAATAAAAAATAAAAAAATTAAATAAATAAAAAAAAAAAAAACAAATAAATAAAGCAATAAAAAAAACTTAATTCAATAAAAAGTACATCGTACCTTTTAAAAATTGTATCACTATCCATTTTTAATTACTCATTTTATTTTATAAACAAATTGAAATTAAAAAAAAAGTAACTTTCATCAGTTACTGAGATATTTTAAAATGAGATGTTATTTATGATCAATCTCAATAATAGTTTTTATCCAATGTTGTTGAAATTAATAATAAAAAATCTGGGCGTCGGTTGGCCAGCCCCAAAACTTCCCGCTGTTTTCGAGCTCAAGGAGCTTGAAAAAATCACTGTGAATATTTTTTCGAGCTCGAAAATGTCTTTACATGCAATTATTTTTTTATGAGCTTTTCAAGCTCTAACAAGTGACGTTTTATGCTAGAATTTAAAAAGTTAAGAATCGAAAATCATTATTGAAGAAGCGGCTGTTCAATTTTTATTTCCGAAATAAATTGATTGAGGCAGAAATCAATGTCAGTAATCAAAATAAAGATTTGAATGAGTTGTGACTTAGGTCAGAGCAATAATATATAAAATATCTAAGAAAAATAGCAAAAACTGAGTTTTTTTAATTTCTTGCTGACAATATAATTAAATCTAAAGAACAAGTTAGATGAGGTCATATGATGATCGAAAGAGACTATAAAGAGAAAGAGTTGGTATGATTTCAGAAAAATTTTAGCACATTATATTTTGATTCATCCGGAAAAAATAACAATTTGTTATTTTTTTAACTTTTAAGCACCGATATCTTTTGAACTAATTAACCAATTTCGACGTTTGAGGTAGCGATCGGCGCATTTTCTTGAATTTTAGAGCTGATCAAAATTTGGAATCGATTGGTTCAGCCGTTTCGAAGATAATTGAAAAAAACCGTTTTTTACCATTTCTTTCTCCAACGATATCTCTTGAACGAATGAACCGAATCCCACATACAATTTTTTGATCGAGATTTACTAAATATAAATAAAAACCAAATTTTCTTCATCGTGAAAGTTACACAATTTTAATATCGTTTCAAGTTACAGTATAAACTTAGTAATTTCAACTCATATTTTTCAGTAAAGTTTCCTACATTTCTTTATCTATATACATACACGGAAAAAAGAAAACAGGAATAATTGCTGTTTGAACGAGCATTTATTACATTTTCAAATAGTAACGCAGCGCTTCATAAACGAAACTGTAAAAGTTACAGTTTGGCGCCGCGCAGTAAGTTTTGCATTTTAAGTATGAAATATTACAATTTGAAAATGTATTAAGTTTACTTTCTCACACTGTAATATTTGTTGAAAATTATCAAAGTATCATTCGATATGCTTCAAAACTTACATTTTTTCTCATCAAGTTTTACGTTAAAATTTTTAAAACTTTTTTTTCAAAATAACGATATTGCCACTATAAACTGTAAATTTTACATTTTCAGTTAGTAATATTTGTGTTTATTTTTTTGTAATTAGGACAGTTACTATTTTAGTCTAGTAAAAAAATACTTATCTTCGTTATAATTAAAAAATAAAATTTTGAATTATTTCTCTAGGTTATAAATTAAAACGAAAATAAAAAGTTTACTTGATTTATGTGACATTTTTCGAAATCTACACTATTTCTTGATTTTTTTCGAATTTCAATTCCAATTTTTGGAATTATCACATATCTGGCATTTTTTAAACAAAAAATTATATAACTTTTGAAACAGATGATTTTTTTAAAATTGTTATATTGGCTTATAACTTCAAAATAAAGAATTAAATTATTAATTTTCAAGTTATAATTTAAATATATAAATTTTTTTCATAAGTAAAAAAAAATTCGTTTAAATTAACAGAAAAATAAATACGAGTAATTTTTTCAATGTAAAAAAAATCATCTCTTTCGAAAGTTAAGGTAAAATCCCCCATTATTGACACTATAAGAATGTCTGCGATTGTTTGAATTTTTTGATCGTATTTAAAATTAATATAATCAACTTCTTTTGCATTGGACGTTTTAATTGATGTCTCTACTTTTATATTTAAATCGATTTAATTAAATAGCAATAAATCAAATAAAAAAATCGGTCTGTCAGTTGACCCTGCGGGCCAGCCTCAAAACTTCCCGCCGTTTTCAAGCTCCTTGAGCTCGAAAAATTGTTGTGGATACATTTTCGAGCTTTTCGAGCTCGAAAATACTTTTTTATGCCTTTGTTTTCGAAAAAAAACGTTTTTTACCATTTTTTCTCAAACGATATCTCTCGATCTAATAAAGGGATTGAGATGGTTAAGGTGGCAATCGACGCGTTTTATTGAGTTCTAAAACTGATCAGACTTTGAAATTTATTTATCGAATCGTTTTGAGAAATTTCAAAAATACTAAAAAAAATTTTTCTTTTTAATTCTTTCGACAACGGTATCTCTTGAAAGAATTAACCGATTTTGATGGTTGAGGAGGCATTCGATGCGGTTTATGGAGCTTCAGAGCCCAGTTGATTTTGGAATCAATCTATTGAGCCCGTAAAAAGTTATCCGAAAAAAACATTTTTGAAAAAAGTTTATTTTTGGAATATCTCCGAACGAGCCCTACCGATCAAGCTCAATTTTTTTTCAGCTTCGAAATATTGACAAACCGCGTCGAATGACACCTTGACGATCAAAATCGGTTCATCCGTTCAAAAGTTATTGATATTTACATACATACATACATACACTCAGACATCATCGTGAAATTAGTCAGAATAGCTTCCTAGAACCTCAAAACGTCAATATCTCTTAAAAATTCGATTTTCGAAAATCGGACCGACACCAATAACTTCCCGAATTTTTGAAAATTTGCAATTTTCTTAGCGGGAAGTTAAAAATATATTAATTTAAAACCAACAAGTCGAGCGTAGGTATTATTGACAGGGTAAAATAGTATCAGAGCCAACTATTGATATACCATGGACCCCATTATCGACAGGTATAATGCGCATGCGCAGCAATTTATAAAAAATGATTAAAGACCACCGTCAATTAGGTTCAAATTAATTATAAATATTTTAATTAAAAACGACGAAATACCGACTATTGACACCCGCTATTTTTAAATGATAATTAAGATTTATCAGTCTAAATCAATTATTCTGGGGTTATTTAGACTATAAATAACCTGAAACAATTTTTAATGATATACTTATATTAGAACTGTATAGGGAAATCCGTTACTAAATATACGATCTCTCTAAACGAAATTGTTAACAAATTTCAAACATTCTAGCGATGGTGGTCTACTCGGGAGAATAAATTTTTTTTACAGCAAATAGTTTATACCCAGAAATAAAATTAAACTATTTTTCCATTTAAA
This sequence comes from Microplitis deprimator, assembly GCA_964016945.1. Lineage (NCBI taxonomy): Eukaryota > Metazoa > Arthropoda > Insecta > Hymenoptera > Braconidae > Microplitis > Microplitis deprimator. The sequence continues at coordinate 2,015,013 of OZ024713.1, forward strand.
AATATCAAAAAATTGACAAGAAGTATTGAGCAATGTGATTATTCATGCAGTTAATTAAAAAATTAATAAATTAAAACAATATGTCAATAGTAGGGGGCCCTGTCAATAATGGGGGTTTTTACCTTATATAGTTTATTATTTTAAGAATATCAGATGTCTGCTAATTTTAGTTACTAGAATTGAAAATAAAATTAGAAAAAAAAACTCGTGAAAATTTAAAAAAATGTTAAATAAATTGAAGAAGATTTTTATTTTTGTATTAATCTATAATCTAAAAATAAATGATTCACGATTTAATTTTTAAATTATATCGAAAATCATTATTTTTTTTTCTAAACAAGAAAAATAATCGTTTAATTTTCGATAAAATAAACGACTTTTTTAACTTCCCGCTAAGAAAATTGCAAATTTTCAAAAATTCGGGAAGTTATTGGTGTCGGTCCGATTTTCGAAAATCGAATTTTTAAGAGATATTGACGTTTTGAGGTTCTAGGAAGCTATTCTGACTAAATTCAAGATGATATCCGAGTGTATGTATGTATGTATGTACGTACGTACGTACGTACGTATGTAAATATCTATAACTTTTAAACGGATGAACCGATTTTGATCGTCAAGGTATCATTCGACGCGGTTTGTCAATATCTCGAAGCTGAAAAAAAATTGAGCTTAATCAGTAGAGCTCGTTCGGAGATATTCCAAAAATAAACTTTTTTCAAAAATGTTTTTTTCGGATAACTTTTTACGGGCTCGATGGATTGATTTCAAAATCAACTGGGCTCTGAAGCTCCATAAACCGCATCGAATGCCTCCTCAACCATCAAAATCGGTTAATTCTTTCAAGAGATACCGTTGTCGAAAGAATTAAAAAGAAAAATTTTTTTTAGTATTTTTGAAATTTCTCAAAAACGATTCGATAAATAAATTTCGAAGTCTGATCAGTTGTAGAACTCAAAAAAACGCGTCGATTGCCACCTTAACCATCTCAATCGCTTTATTAGTTCGAGATATATCGTTTAAGAAAAAATGGTAAAAAACGTTTTTTTTCGAAAACAAAGGCATAAAAAAGTATTTTCGAGCTCGAAAAGCTCGAAAATGTATCCACAACAATTTTTCGAGCTCAAGGAGCTTGAAAACGGCGGGAAGTTTTGAGGCTGGCCCGCAGGGTCAACTGACAGACCGATTTTTTTTTAATTCTAAAATAATATTTTTTTTTTAAAGTTGAGAATTTTTAATTTAAAAAATATCAGGTGTCGGCTAAGTTCAGGGTCATTCCTAAAAATTTCTAAATAGTAACTTACTGCTTTTAAGCGAAATTAAATTATATTAATCAATAAAAAATTCGGGTTTTATGTAGAACGGAAAAGGAGTTTAGCTTCTCTCGGGTGTCCCATGACACACACGACTTTCTTTTTTAATTTTAGAGGTACCTCATTTGCCCGCCCCCCCCCCCCCCATATAAAGTACTAATTATTTATATATTTATTTTTTTTAGTTAAAAGATACCCCAGATTCTTTTTATACGGGGAACCATATATGTTATTACTGTAACCTTGATCTTGATCCAGTCGAAGATTTTCGAGTCTGACCGCTAGTCGAGGAACGGAAATTTCCTTAAAAATCAGACATCGAATGCCCTTTCTCCTTTGAAGATTAAACTATGCGCATGCGCTATAACATCTCAACATGAATGATGCGAATATACATACACAGAAACATCGCAATGTATAGTATCGGGTAGGAGACAGCGTAGCTCGTAGTGGGGGTCAAGATTGAGGAGAAGTTCAGACTTACTGGAATTAAACTGTACATTTTTATAATATTTTAATGTACTGTATAAAATATAGTACATTGAAGATATATGATGTTATACATATTTCCATCCATGTATATCTAATATATAGAAAAGTATATACTTGAAATATGATATAAATAATATTTAATGGATAATATTTTTGCATACATTGGAAAAAATGTAACTACATTACAAACCATATTTTTTAATATATATGATCTATGATTAAAAATCAATGGGGGTTGCAATATATAAAAATAGATATATAAAATCAATTAATGTTTACTATCAAAATTTTGTATAAAATATCGAGTGAAAACAAAAATTTATTACGCCTTATACATAGTAATATAGAATATATATTACTGTATAAAGATAAGTATAGCATCATAAATAATATATAATGCAATGTATGTAAAACACATATATAAATCAATATGTATATATTATTGCCGCTATATATTTATCACATATTGGACATGCAAATATATATTCCCCATCAAATATATACGAAAATCGGCTCAAAGCTAGTAAAAATATATGTTCATTACATATTTTTTCATATATTTTTAATGTTATATAGTTTTATCATGCGGATATCTTAATTTTTGTGACCAGTGTATAACAAAATTTTTAAATATAAGAAATTAACCTCAGATGTGTAAAAATCGATTAATACACTGGTCCCAAAAATTAAGGGATAGAAAAAAAATTCGAAATTTTAGGGTGATTTTCTACATGCTGTAACTTGGTGAAAAATGGTCGTAGAAAAAAAATAAAAAAAGCAAATTGTAGCCTCAAGTTTCTAGTTTTCAGATCTGGAACTCAAATTTTTTTATCATGCAAGGTTTTGGAGTAATCTTGAGAAAACCGACGAAAAAAAAATTTTCAAAATTTTTGCTCCTCTTCCAATAAGTCTATGGGCAATAAATTTTTTTGGATAATCTGACCTTATGACTCTTTTAGGAAATTTTATGCCCTTTGATTTGGTGGCCTCAAAAAGTTTTTACGACGATTTGGCGCCGAGTTATCATTGATCAAAGCAAAAAAGTTCATTTTGGCTTTGATAATCAATAACTCCGGACGTATTGGTCGTACAGAAAATAGAAGTAGGGTTTTGAAAACTGAAAAACATTCTCTATAAGACAAAATTAGTGGCTTTTGATAGAAAAATTTTTTTTGAAGCGATAATGTTTATTAAAAAACAGGTCGAAATTCGCATATTTAAGGATCTTTGGAAATCTTGCTATAACTTTGGATATAACAGATGAACAAAGGATATCGTCATTTTTTTTTTAAATTAAGACATATCGTGTGTAAAGCAAACGGTTTACACTTATCTCTATGTTAAAATTATAATATTTAATTAAGAACTACGATTTTTAATTTACATGCAAAAATGATAAATAGCGGTGAAAATAAAAAAATAAGGTAATTTTTATTTTTATTTTTTTTGACATTTTATTATTTTTGCATGCAAATTAAAAATCATAATGCAGCCGTTTAAAAGGGATCCATTCAAATGATTTGAATTATTTATTTTGTATTAAATGGATAATTATCAGTATTTTAATGTCTAATCTAAAATATAGATTCATGTCACTTCTTCCATTTTTCATTTTCCAAAAAATGGATGATAGAAAAAATATTATTAATCCATTTTTAAGAAAATGGATTGTGAAAAAAATTTAGTTAATTCATTTCTTGAAAAATGGATGATGGAAAAAATTTAATTCATTTATTTAAAAAAAAAAATTGGAAAATATAAATTATTTTAATTTTGAATTAAATAAAAAGTAACTAATATATCTTATTGTAATTATCAAATTTGAACAAAAATGAACAATTACTAATCAAAAAATTAATAATCGAATCAATTTTAATTTAAACATTTGTTTCTAATTAATCAATCAAATTGAAAATACGTTGAAAAATGCATTCTTTGCATCCCTGATACACAGTCAGAGATGGTCATGCATGACTGTCCATGAATCATGCATGGCCATGAGTGCCCATGTACGATTTTTCAGGAATCATTCAGGGCTATGCATGATCAAGCAGAAATATACACGATCCAAGCATGTATTTGTATGAATCAGGCGTGACAATTCATTCCTTGTCATGCATGATCATACTCAGAAAAGACAGTAGGCAGAGTACAGCAATTTGTCGATATCAACATTCTTTAAATAAAGTGTCAAGTAGTGATAATTTTTATGTGGAACCTCCATAAATGTGAAATTGCTGCCTTCAATCATCTTACTTTTCATTTTTCTGATCTCCATCCGACAATTATCTAAATAATCATTCCATTTTCGCTCAAAAGCTTTAACATTTTGTTCACATACAGGAAACCCTGCAACTATCAATTTCACTGTATGTTCTTTGATAATTGAAATATAGTCTGGATCGTATTCTAATGTGACTACACTATCAATAAGTAGTTCATTATCAGAATTAACCGCATTAACACCGAGAACCACTTCCAGTAGATAAACAATCATGCTATGCATATCAGAAAACCCAAAAGCATAATAGAGTATCTGATGATCAATATATTGATAAAAATTATTGCCGTTTGTATAAGCGCGATCCATTTCTTCAGTTTCATATAGCCATGAATCCAACGCTTCCCAGTTAGGAGATTCAATAGCTTTATGCCAGATGGTCTTGGTTTGATCATTCTCCTCGTATGTATGATCCATACGAGCTCCATATTCCATCAATACATGCCTGATGTCATGATTATGAGCTCGAATAGCTACAATAAGAGGAGTCACTCCTCCTTTGGATGTCGCATTGACATTAGAACTGTTTTCTAGTAGCAGTCTAACAATTTCTTCAGTTCCTCAGCGGGTTGCTATGCAGAAAGCTGTTTCTCTAAGAAAAACGGAAAATTCATTCAACGCAACATTTATATTAACACCTTTTCCGATATAAAATGATGATAAAATTGCTTGGTGTAATGTTATTTCATCTGTATGTGGAATTCGCTCTTTCAAAGAGTCCACGTACTGTGGAATTTTTTCTTCAGCTAAACCAATGCATGAGTTGATTAAAAAGTTTATTCAACTTTGATTTAAATTTTTATGAAGTTTTGTAAGACAACATGTCGCTAGATATCAGCTTTTGAACGAAAAATAATCCTTTTGGTTTCGATCACTGATTTTACAGTTACCAATAATCGCATAGTAAATTAGAGGGCAGCGTTATAAGCCTAGATAAATTTCATACAAGGCATTTTCATCGCTTTTTGTAAGAAAATTATTTATTTATCTTTAACGTCCATTAAAACTAAGTACAAAAAGCCTATTTCTGGTTTTTTTCGTAAATCAACCGCTACTTTGTAAGTATTGATGGAAAGACTATTGTTGCTAGGATTTTTTTTTGGCTTAATGTACCCTCAATAATCCTGTGAATTTTTGAATTGATTATCGAACCGTTTTTCGGGGGTCATTGATCAACGTTTTGCAGAACAACTAAACTACCAAGTTTTGTTTCTTTCCCGGGTCGAAAAATTTGATCTGATTTTAGTCTAACTGGACTGTTTTTGGACTACTTGGTCTGTTATTGAACTTATATGAAAACTTTAATCTGTTTTCGACCTACTCGGACCGAAAAATTTGATCTGATTTTAGTCTAGTTGGACTATTTGATCTGTTTTTGATCTACAAAAATTTTAAGCTGTTTTCGACCTGTTGTTTTATAAAACGATTGCGTTACGGGCAGACCAAACTAGATCAATTCTTGGACTTTAAAAAATTTTAGTTATGAAAATTTACAAGGACAAAACTAGATTAAATCATGGACTTACAAAATTTTTATTCATAGGCAATATTTAAAAAAAAAAATATTAAGTTGCAAAATTGATTATGTTTGATTTACGATTTATTCAGTATCTTTTGTTTAAAAATGTCGGCAGTAAATGAAAATTTGACAGCTTAATTTTAAGTTCTCTTGACTGAATATTTATAGCATTAAATAAAAGTGATAAAATCGCTCTTAAAATGTCAAGAAATTTTTCTTATTTACCGGATAAAATCGAAAATATTTTGGCATTCCAAAACATCAAAATTCTTGTGCCACGGAGAAAAATGTTGGCTCGAAACCTACGAGTAATTTTTGGATGCTTTACTTTCTGTTATAAGTTTGGTCGACAGCATTGTAAAAATTGGTAGGTTTCGAGCTAACATTTTTCTCCATGTGACATCTTATTACAGAAGCGCATTAGCATGTTTTAAAGACCAAGAAAATTAAATTGAATTAATAAATCTAGATTATTATTATTATTATTATTATTATTATTATTATTATTATTATTATTATTATTATTATTATTATTATTATTATTATTATTATTATTTTTTTTTTTTTTTTTTTTTTTTTTTTTTGAGGTGATTCTAATTTTTCGACCAGATTTTTTTATTTTTGTGTTAAAGGAATAACGGCTTTCATGGACAGATTAATTGACAATTATTTATTTAGAATCTAATCTGCGTATTAATTATTACATGTGGATTAGTAATGCTTAAATGCATCATTTTTAATACGCACTGTAATACCATACTTTAGTTAAAAAGATTCTAATTATCAAGGATGTTAATTGTATTATTACGGTTTCGCCCCGAATATACTTGCTGGGGTCATCAGTAAAGTTGATGCAAGTATATTCTACTTTAGACCGTTTAAAAGATGTTTAATAAATTGACAGTGAATACTTCAGATGATAATGGTGATATAGCAAGTATTCCAAGTTTGCTATCATCCCTTGGAAAAATTCTGTTTAATTTATACATTTTATTTTTATAAAATTTATAAAATTTATAAAAAATTATACATGGCTATATAAATTAAACAGAATCATTAAATTATAAGTGTGTAACAGAATAGAGGATCAGACTACAATACAGCGATAATCAAAGCTAAGCAGCATCGACGTGGGACATTGATTGGACGGGTGACCTCGTATTAAAACAGTAGTGAACTGACAGTAATTTTTTTTTTTTATTTAAATTTAACCGACATTTATATTGATGAAAACAATAAATCCTAACTAAATTACTTAATTAATAATTTACAGATATTCTAAATGGGATTTTAAAAATTACTATATTCGTTTATGCATGAATATATACAATCATATATGATTATATATAATCATATCTGGCCAATTTTTTGATCTGATCATATATAGGTGATTATATATAATTCGGCAAAATCATTGTTTCCCGGGTAGTTGTAAATTTTTGTTTATTTCCTTCTAATATCATTAGAAAAAAAAAAAAATTGACGTACCTGAGTCTCCGAAAACTTAGTATTTCCTAAAGAATCTCCCCCCCCCCCCTTCTTGTATGAAAAAATATAGAACACTATATAAAAATAAATATAATCTTATAAATACAATATAATCCAATATACGTAAAACACATTTATGTCAATACGTATTCATATAGGCATTGATTTACAAAGAATATAAAAAATCCAAATTTTTATTTTACATTAAAAAAATAGTTTATATTTAATAGTACACGTTTACATGACATCAGAACCATAAAATTAAAAATTAAGCATTCATTCATTTTTTTTAGTTTTTTTTAAAAAAGCATGAAAAAGGTGAAAAATTCCAAACATACAAAGATTAATCACTCAAGTTATAATAAGCATTAAAAAAACTTTAAGTAATAGTTAACTACTAATGATAAACATGTAATATTTAATCAATAATAATAATAATCTGTTCATTATGATATTTATTCAAATCTTAAACTTATGCACACATAATATATATATATATATATAATATTAGGATTACAAATAAGTTTCCGCCGTTTTTTAACAGAAATTAAATATTTATTATAGAAGAACGGTAATATAAATTTATTTAAAATATTGCCCATCACTTGCAACCACTTTTTCCCATCTTTCAGGCAGCATTCGAATCCCACGTCTGAAGAACTCCTTGTCTTTTGAGGCTATCCACGAATCAACCCAATTTTTGGTATCCCCATAAGATGTGAACCGCTGCGCCGTCAGAGCATGTGCCATGGACCGGAACAGGTGATAATCGGACGGTGCAATGTCTGGTGAATACGGCGGGTGGGGTAACACTTCCCAATCAAGTGTTTCCAAGTACTTTTTCACGGGAGCCGCAACATGTGGACGAGCATTGTCATGCAGAAGAATAATTTTTTCGTGTCTAGAATAGTATTGAGGGCGTTTTTCCTTCAGGGCTCGGCTCAATCTCATCAATTGTGTTCGATAGAGGGCTCCAGTAATTGTTTCGCTCGGATTAAGCAACTCATAATACACTACACCTATTTTTGGCCTTCCACTGCGATCTTTGTCTTCTACGTCGAAATCACCGTTTTTAAACTTTTGAAAACACTCTCGACACGTTCTATCACTCAAAGCACCCTCACCATATGCTTCTACGAGCAATTGATGCGCTTCAGCAGCAGATTTCTTTAAATTAAAGAAGTAAACTAATATTTCCCGCAAATGACGCTTACTTGGCTCAAATTTTGACATTTTCAACTTATAAAAATTATATTTTACCAATATAAAATCAATGATATTAATAGGTTATGTGGTTCTTGAATGTCCAAACTATTTTTTAAGCCGGTTATCATCTGCGAAAGCTAACCGAAACTCCGTGCCGCGCCATCTACAATAAAACGGCGGAAACTTATTTGTACTCCTAATACTATAATACTTATGCACAATACTACATAATAATATATACATTACATACAATAAATTTAAATTTATCCCTTATCACACAATTTATAATAGTATGTCTTAAAAATACCCTATAACATGACGCATGGATTAAAAACTAAACATTTACACAAACTTATTTTATGAAGACTAGATCAATAACTTCAAATCATCATTAGCTAAGTAAAAATACAATTTTCTAATAAACGGGTCCGAAAGTCCCAATTCATAAAAAACATTATAAAGAAATTCCTCAGAACTTTTGAGGTATTTAATTCTCGACGAAATAAACCGCAATTTCCAAATAATCATTTCGCTATAAATTGGGAATTTCAGAGATTTTATGATATGATCTAGTCGTCTATCGAAATTTGTATTTTTCAAGCACACAGCCAAGTAATGGTAGTCTTTATATAAAACATCCAGAAAGCTGACACTGCTGCCTGCAATCTTTCCATTTTTCATTCTGACGACCTCCATATAACACTCATCGAAGTAATCATCAAACTTTCCCTCAATGGCTTTAGTATTGCGTTCACACACATAAAACCCCGCGGCTAATAACCGAACAATGTGCTGCTTGATAAAATAAATATAATGTGGATTACGTGCTAACGCGTAGTCACATTCGATAAGTAATTTATCATCAGCATCAACAGTGTTCGTATCAACACCAGCGTAAATGAGGGTAGAAATGAGTGTTAATAGGCCCCCCAACTTGACCGACTGATGAAGTATTAGGTTTCTTTTAAATAATGGCAAATTATTGATATCATTAACGTGATATTTATTCACAAGAAATTCAATCAAGCAAAATAAAACATCACGAACGTTAACAGACGCGATAACTGCATCAAATATCGATAACGTTTTACCATTATTTTTATAAGTCCAATTAACATCAGCCCCGAATTGAAGTAATAGCCGCATCGCATCGAGATTGCTTTCCCGGATAGCTTTAATGATAGGCGTCACTCCTTGTTCAGATCTGACGTTAACATCAGCCTTGTGCTCCAGCAACAATCGAACAATTGTCCGCGATCCTTCGTCACGGACGGCTAAGTGCAATGCCGTTTCTCCAGGATAATCGGAATATTTATTCAATTTGATATTGACATCAATGCCATTTTTCAATAAATATTCAACGATTTGATGATTTTCGGATTGAACGGCTCGATGCAATACAGTTTCCTCGGTTTGTTGGATGCGTGTATGGATATTGGCGCCAAGATCTATTAAGAGTTTGAATGCTTCGAAATTTCCAACTCCTGCAGCTAGGTGAAGAAGCGATCCGTAGAATAGGTTGGGATTAGTTTTGTCGACATAGATGGTGTTAATGTCAACGATTTTTTCTAGCGATGCCTTCAGGGATTCGGTGTTCCTCAGTCGAATATCCCACATCAATTCCCTGATTTGGGAGCTGGCTTTTTGGATTTTCGAGTCGCGGTTGGAAGATTTCATGTTGATCTTGATATTTTATGGCAAAGAAAAAAATCTATTGTTAATCTGAAAAAAGAAAATAATAAATAACAGGTTAGTTTTATTTCAAGATGTTCAATTTAGGATCTATCGATTATTAGTAAAAATTACAAGTATATCACAGATATATGGCAAAAAATTATATGATATCAGAAACTAAAATAGATCATTCATATATATTATACTCTAAAATTTTATGATAGTTTTTTGCCATATATCTGTGATATACTAGTAACTTTTGCTAATAATCGATAGAAATTATCATTTATTATTAATTATTATAAATTTCTGATCATTATTTTGAGGCTTGATATCTTTAAAATAACTTGATTCTCGAATATCTTTGTTAAGACCTTTTTTAAAGAGCATTTAATTTCCTTAAAGATCTTAATCTTTAAGTTATCATCAATCTTGTTTAGTAATTCGTTGTCAAGTTACAACGTTCCATAGTTATAAAGAATTCTACCTAATGTTATTTAAATACGCAATAGAAAATCGAGAAGCACCACCTTCAAATATTGATATTAAAAGCTCATCTCTTAACAGGGTCTTTGTTTAGGGATACTCTGTCGATTTTTCAATGCTCTTTGAGAAAAAAATTTCGATTTTCTTTAAATGCTCTAATTCAAAATTTCCTCTGCGGACCTCCCACATGGGAATCCAGAGATCCATGGTTTCCTTCATAAATTCTTATGTAAGTCAATGTACTTTTATAGTAATTTTTATGGATTTTTATATAAAATCGATACATTTCTACATGTATTCCTATGGGTTTACCTACAATTTTACATGGATTTTTTGATTAGGGTAGTGATGAACGACGAAACATGACTTTACATGAGTTATGCACGGTCATCATTATAATGTCAAGTAACTCTCAATTATGCATTGCCATTCTCTCCGTACTACACATTCTCATCCATTATCAGACATGATGTATGACTTTGGATGAATCAGGCATGGTCATGTATGCTCATGCAAAGTCATACCTAGCCATGCAGTCCAATGCATGATCATTAATTTTTCGTTATACATAGTCATGCATGATTGAGCATAACTTAACATAACTCATGCGTGATCAAACATGACTTAAAATGCAACATACATGATCATTCTTGATTAAGCTTGGTCATGCATGATCATGCATGAATATTGCACGAATCATGTGTGAGTATTCTTTTGTTGCTCCGCATAATCATGCATGATTTAACATGTCTTTCAATGATCATGCATGTCAGTGAATGAGTCATACAAAGCCATGTCTGGATCATGCACGGCTACGCCTGAATCATGCACGATCATGCATAATCAAGCATGATAGTGCATGATGATTTTTTCCCGGGAATACTCATGGCATTTCATTGGAATATCTCCTGGTTTGAAAAGAGCTATTAAATCGATGTATTTACTTGCCGATATTGGCAGCACCTCAGCATACAACTGATTTATGTAGATAACAACGACGATGTTTAAAAAATTTTTGTTTTTTTATAATATGTGTCAATAAATATTTAGCTATGGTAAAAGCCCTCATTATCGACACTATAAGAATGTCTGTGATTGTTTGAATTTTTTTATCGTATTTAAAATTAATGTAATCAACTTTTTTTGCATTGGATGTTTTAAGTGATGTCGCTACTTGTATATGTAAATTAATTTACTTAAATAGCAATAAATCAAATAAAAAATATATTAATTTAAAAGCAACAAGTCGAGTGTAGGTATTATTGACAGGGTAAAATAGTATCAGAGCCAACTATTGATAAACCATGGACCCCATTATTGACAGGTCTAATGCGCATGCACAGCAATTTATAAAAAATGATTAAAGACCACCGTCAATTAGGTTCAAATTAATTATAAATATTTTAATTAAAAACGACGAAATACGATAATTACAATTAAAAATTCATCTAGGACACAGTTTTATTCTTTTATAAATTCGACGACACTATTCTTGCTCCGACAGTTTTTTATTTTATGTTTTATTTATTATGAAATTACTAGACAGCGTGTTAACATAAATATATCGATATGTATGTTATGGAGGTTGAGTTACTTTAGTTTGTGGCCTGTTGCTAGTTCACACACGTGAATTTTTATGTACAGATTATTGACACCCACTATTATTAAATGATAATTAAGATATATCAGTCTAAATCAATGATTCTGGGATTATTTAGACTATAAATAACCTGAAACAATTTTTAATGATACACTTGCATTAGAACTGTATAGGGAAATCCGTTACTAAAAATACGATCTCTCTAAACTAAATTGTTAACAAATTTCAAACATTCTAGCGATGGTGGTCTACTCGGGAGAATAAATTTTTTTTACAGCGAATAGTTTATACCCAGAAATAAAATTAAACTATTTTTCCATTTAAAAATATCAAAAAATTGACAAGAAGTATTGAGCAATGTGATTATTCATACAGTTAATTAAAAAATTAATAAATTAAAACAATATGTCAATAGTAGGGGGCCCTGTCAATAATAGGGGCTTTTACCTTAAATCAATTTAATAATTCATTGATGTTTCATTTCTATGAATTTTTAGTATTAACTAATAAATTAAAAATAAAATTAACGCTAAAAAGGCATGTATTTGATATTATAGGCCATTTTGACATTATCATTCAAAACTTTTTTTTTTGAGCAATTTCGTGATTCTGAAGCGATAGGTAGATCCTTAAAATTTTTGATCAAAAGATCTAAAAACTAGATTCTCAGAGCTTCAAAATCCTATTTTTAAATTCCCGATACGACCACGTGGCCTTTTTGGCATTCATGTTTTGTATTATCAAAATATTAATTTCAAATCATTTTTAAGCGATTCAGCGAAAAAAAAGTTTATATGCCTTTTCAGTTATAATGGTGGATCTACATATACATCATATACCTTTTTGGCATAAGGGGCGCAATTTGATGAAATATGATACACAGAAAAAAGGATATCTTGGCGCAAGAAATTTTTTCTTGCCGCAAGAATAGTTTTTGCAATTTTTAATGAAAACGAAAATTTTCTTGGTTCAAGAACAAAATTTCCTTAAATTTAATTATCTTGGCATCAGATTTTTATTTCATTCAACCGATATAATATATGTTTCTTGAAGTAAGAAATATTTTCTTAAAGTAAGAAAAATAAATATTTTGCCCCGATATATAATCAATTGTCCGAAAAGTAAAATATTCTTTCTTAAAGAATAATTTATTTTGAATCAAGATGATTTGTAACTCGAGTCAAGAATTAAAAGTACTTAAATCAATGGTAAGAAATATCTTGGCTTAAGTATTTTGTTGTGTTGCGGCAAGTAAGCGTAGATGTTTGAACCAACAGCAACTGCGCTCACGGCCCAACGCAAAAATTCTCTTTGGTAAGCTAACTGTACTATACTAAAATGGCGGTAGTATAGATTCTACATTGTACAGCGTGCTTACTGGATATGAGTAAAGTGAACGAATGTTCAGGAAATGGTCGGGTAGCATAACTGGTAAAGCTCTCGCGTGATGCCAAATAGGTCTGGGTTCGAATCCTACCATGAGCAAACAATTTATTTTTCTCAATTTGTTCATAAGCCATTTAATCGACAGTTTATTGCTGATCCCCTCTACCGCTGTATAGTGATGTTCTGAATATACGCATAAACTTTCCTACTTGACAACATTTAGTATTTATATTAGATTAAATTCACTCAAAAATATAGGTCGATATATTTATTTAAGTAGTCATTTATTTTTTTGAATCGAGACTACGTTTTTTTTAAGTCTAGAAAAAAAAATCATCTATGAGAGAATTTTATGTCTTCTGTTTAGTACATATTTACATGATTCAAGAAAAGTTATTTTATTAAGTGAAGATTATAATTTATTTAAATCAAAATTAAAATGTTCTCATTCCAATAGACCGTTGTCTTGAGTCAATAATGCAGTTTTCTCAAACTGAGAGTAAATGTTCTTCTGCCACGCAAAAAAAGTTCTTGGATTGAAATGTTGATATATTCATATATTTTCAATATATTTTGTTTATATGACAAATATATATTTTTTTTTATATTTGTTATATAATATAATTTTTTTATAAACTCTTTTTTTGGGGGTAGAGCCTATATACTTTTTAAATAATTTTATACATAACTATATAACCAAAATTACACATATCACAATTACTGACATACCGGATTTTACAGCACACGAAAAAAAAAAAAGAAATTTTTTTGTTATTACTAATAATAGATTTTCAATTATATTTTGCAGTTTTAAAAGTGATGTATTCTTTCAATCTCATATAGCACAAGTAAACTTAGTAGTCACTGTCGGTAGCGTAGCCTAGTCGTTAATGTGTCGGTCTTTCATTCGTTAGGTCCCGGGTTCGAATCCCACTAAAGCGTGCGCGGTTAGTTAATAATCATAGCGTTTTTTCTCGAAATAAAAAATGTCTACTAGATTAGAAATTCAATTAATCTCATGTCTGGTAATTCCCGCATAACCAAAATGGTTAAAAAAAACAAAAAAAAAGGATTTAGAAATAGAATTAATCTTTTTTTTAAATTTAGTTGAAATTTATATACATGGCTATGTATATATTGGAAAATTTTAATACATGGCCGTATATAATGCATTTACCCGGACAATTAAATAACTATTTGATGAATACAATTATTTCTATTCTATGCAATCAAATAGAATAATAATAATTATAATAATAGTTTAAATCCTCGTCTCTGGCTTCAGCCATTTTTAAGCTTCACTGCCAGCCTTTTTTCGGCCATTTTTAGGCCTAACGAGTTTCGGCCTCGTGTTCACTACCTAGGCCTTTTTTCGGCTAAATTTCGGCCGAGAAAAAAAATTATTTTTTTTTTCAGCTTAAAATATTTTCACCCGGGTATTCTTGATACAATATTTTTATAATATTAGTCGAAGAAAATGTTCTCGGATTAAAAAAACCCAATTACTCAGCCCAAGAATAAAAAAAAGAAGGCAAAAATTATTTTGGGCCAAGTCGACCTTTTTTTCTGTGTATATATATTTCAATTGTCAGTAGAATTTAATTTGATTTCCTCATCAGGTAGAAAAAAAAGTACACAGACCTACTTTTGTTTTATTTTTTAGATTTACCTACACATAAATGATTTTTTTCACGGGCTCTGATTAATTTTAATTTAGGAAAATAATTTTTGCGTTAGTATGTTTCACTTGATTTCGATTCTATTGAAACTGTAATAACACATATCTTATTTATGCTTAATTTGTCTGTATTTACTAACTGTTGCGAATTTATTTTGAATCCAATGTACATTGCACACCTCAAGCGCAAAAGCACTGAGGGTGCTCTACTGTCGCTCAAGTTTTTTAAAAATTTGCTCGATTCATTCTGTGTCTATATATTTAGCATAGATGAAATTTATATTTATGTCATATACGAAAACAATATTTCTATCATATACAAAAATATATTCTTATGATATATGAAAATATGTTTATATATTGTATATCAGAAAATAAAAATTTGTCTAATTTTTATGACGAACTCGAATTGAATTAGATTTAAATTTTGATACACTCTTTAAATTGCAGTTAAAATTTTTAAAATTGGTTAGTCCCATGCAAATCTATATACCCATACACATATAAATATACTGAATAAAATATATACTTAAATATAACAAAGAAAATATATGGTGTTATATACACTGTAAAACCAAGTGTGTAGTCAAAATTTACACACTTACCAAATAACATTGAAACGCCATAAGCAATCTATAGATCTTTAATACACCGTGAAACGTGATTTAAATGACTACAAAAAACTATAGTTTCACTTATGGCCTTAAACATAGAACACATTTAATATGTGTTAAAATAATACGTTTGTAACACACTTGGTTTTAGAGTGTATGATGTAAATTATATGCTACCATATATTTGATTTCATATAAAAATTTTATATTATTTGAACATATAAGAAAATATATAGATACAACATATCATAAGGTAAATGCATATGTATACACTGTAAAAAATCAGGAGTGAATCCGGATGTAATTTCAATCCAAATTCACTCCGTCACTCGGAGTTCCGGAGTTTAAAAAAAAATCACGCCGCATTCGGAGTGAATTGGGGTTTTTTTTGGGCGGAGTGATTTCGGCGTAATGCGGATTTTATTTCACTCCCAATTCACTCCGGTCCGGAATTTTAATACTTGAACAAATGTATATTAAACTGTTAAACAGTGTGTGTGTGTGTGTTCGGGTGTGTGTGCGTGTTCTGGTGTGCGGGGGGTTGGATGTGCACGTGTGCAAGTGTGTGTGTACGTGTGTATTCTGGTGTATGTATGTGTGTGCGGGTGTTTGGGTGTGTGCGCGCGTGTGTGTGTGTGTGAGTGTAAGTGTGTGTGAGTGTATACGAATACGTGCGTGTGAGTATACGGGTGTGTGCATGCGTGTGTTCTAGTGTGTGTGTTCTGGTGTGTGCGGGTGCTTTGGTCTGTGCACGTGCAAGTGTGCGTGTGTGTTTTCGGGTGTGTGTATGCGTATGCAAATACGTTTGTGTGTGCGTGCACGAGTGCGGGCGTGTGTTAGTGTACGTGTGCGTGTGTGTGCGTATCAACTGATCAGTAATGTAATCGCGAATTTTTAGAAAAAAAATAAACATTATTTTTAAATTAAATAAAAAACATTATTTTTTTATCGATATTTGCAGAGTAGCGGTTGATTTACTAAAAAACCAAAAAAAGTCATCTTTTTGTACTTACTTCTAATGGATGTTAAAAATAAAAAAAATTTTGTTTTCAAAAAATGATAAGAGGTTCTTGTAGGGAATTTATTCAAGTATTTAACGCCGTCCTTCAACTTACTGTGCGATCATTATGAAATATCAATGATTATTGCCAAGAAGATTATTTTTTGTTTGAAGGTTGATATCTCTGCGACAAATTGTCCTACGAGGTTTAAAAAAATACCAAATTGAAGCTGAATAAATTTTCTAAATGATCTATGCATTGGTATAGTTAAAAATTTTTCCTCGGTCCGTGGGCTCTTCGGAAAAAAAAAAAAAAAAATTTAGAAATTTTTTGTCTGGCGATATTTCTCATATTTGCGCAATAGCCAGAGACAATAGCCAGAAACTAGAGATTTCAAGCTATAAAATGCTTTTTTTAAATTTTCGATACGATTATTATTCACCAAGTTGCAGCCTTCCAAAAATCACTAAAAAATTTATAAAATTTTTCTGTTCCTTTAATTTTTCGCGCTAGTGTAATATAAAAATAGGCACTTTTTTCAAAAATTTATAACTTTTTTTTTAGTTGAGTGAAAAATTATGAGAAACGTTTTTGATGGGATAGAAAAAGAAAAAAACGAGTGAGCCTCACATACATAAAGTCACAATAAAAGTGAAACTTTTTTAGCAATTAAGTCGGTCTAAATAAATAAATAAATTAATATATATATATATATTAGATTTTGTCGGATAGTATAGCATCGGGAAAAAAGAAATCTCTGAAAATAAAACTATGTATAACTAGTTTTCTACTAAATGTAAAAATTTGAAAAACAATAACTTGTAAGAAGAAAATTCAATATTTCAAAATATATTTATGTTAATTAAATGTAAAATTATAAATATGAATTGTAAAATGACGGAATAAAAAAAAGCCCCAAAAAAAAAAATCTCTAGATTTGTAAACCACTAAAAAAAAAACATGGTCACTATCTAAAAATTTGTAAATAATTTTTTTGTATATTTGAAAATATTTATAATTAAAGAGAACTAAATTAAAAAGTTGTTAAAAAATAATTACTACAAATAAAGATATACCTCCATAAAAATTACTGCATAAAATTTAATTTCAATGAATAAAAACATAAATAATTTTGAAAAACTGTAATTATAAAAGTATAAAATTATTTAAATATATTTAAAATATTTTCTTTAATTGAATAAATGAATAAATGAAAGTATGTAATTTTAAAGAGAACAAAAAAAAAAATTACTATGAAAAAAAAAATTCTAAAAACAAACATTTGCACAACTAATCATGTATATAAAAAAATTATGTGAAATGAACATCTCTATAAATAAAATATCTATAAAAAATTAACTGTTTTTGAACATCTCTATAAAATATGACATCTATAATCAAATTTAATTTGAAATTATATTTTATAGTGATGTTCAAAAACAATTAATTTTTTATAGATATTTTATTTATCGAGATGTTCATTTTTACTTAATTTTCTTATATACATGTTTAGTTATGCGAATGTTTGTTTTTAGAATTTGTTTTTTTATAGTAATTTTATTTCAGTTCTCTTTGAAATTACATACTTTCGTTCATTCATTTATTCAATTAAAGAAAATATTTTAAATATATTTAAATGATTTTATACCTTTATAATTACAGTTATTTTTAATTTTTTATGTTTTTATTCATTGCAATTAAATTTTATACGGTAATTTATATGGAGGTGTGTCTTTATTTATAGAAATTGCTTTTTATTAACTTTGTAATTTAGTTCTTTTTAATTATAGATATCTTCAAGTATACACTAAAATTCTTTACAAATTTTTAAATACTGACCATATTTTTTTTATTGACTTATTTTACAATACATATTTATAATTTTACATTCAATTCGTATACATATATTTTTACATTTAGTAGAAAACTAGTTATACATATTTTGATTTTCAGAGATTTTTCTGTCCCGAAGCTATACTACCCGACAAGATCTAATGGCCAGTATTGTATATGTATATATATATATTAGGGTGTGTCATTTCGGAGTGACATTTTTTTTTTTAAGTGAATGTGGAAAAAATCATAGTTTAACTCAAAAAAAAAAATTTTCGCGCAAGAAAATAAATTCTATGTCGATTACAGATCTAGCTCGTTGAAAAATTCGATTTTCCCATTTAAATAACACGGGAAAATTTTTTTTTTAGCTAAAGTATTGTTAACTCTTTAACAAATTAATAGATCGAATAGACTCCATGCTTTTGTAGGAAATTGAACGCTCTACAAAAAAGGTCTCATCTAATTTTTTGATAAATTCACCTGTTCAAATGTTATTGGAGCTCGAAGTAAAGTTGGAGATCTTTTTACTTTTCCGGCAAAATTATCAGTCTTATCACAAAATATTATGGATTATTTGTTGTTGACAATTTTACTCTCTACAAATTATTTTCAGTAAAGTTTTTTCAATTTCCGCATTGTTTTCTAGTTATTTCCATTTGAATGTCGAGCTTTTGAAATCGATCAGAACCACTTTTTCAAGAGCTTGATATTAAAGAAAAATAAATAGAAAACAATGCGGAATTTGAAAAAACTTTACAAATAATTATTTGTAGAGAATAAAATTGTCAACAAACAAGATTTGACAACATTTTGTGATAAGTCTGATAGTTTCGCCGGAAAAGTAAAAAGATCTCCAACTTTATTTCGAGCTCCAATAACTTTTGAACAGATGGATTTATCGAAAAACGATAAGAGACCTTTTTTGTAGAGCGTTCAATTTCCTACAAAAGTATGTATTAGTCTATTCGATCTATTAATTTGTTAAAGAGTTAACAATACTTTAAGTTAAAAAAAAAATTTTCCCATGTTATTTAAATGGGAAAATCGAATTTTTCAATGAGCTAGGTCTGTAATCGACATAGAATTTTTTTTCTTGCACAAAAATTTTTTTTTTCGTTGAACTATGATTTTTTCCACATGCACTTAAAAAAAAAAAAATGTTGCTCCGAAATGACACACCCTAATATATATATATATATATATATACATGTATTTATATATGAATCACGTGGTTAAATTACGACGCATGCGCACAACACTCGTTCATTCTACTCGACTGTTCTCAACTCCCCCCACTCTTTAAAATATATAAGGCTTGCTATACAAGCAATTCCCCTTCTCACCTATTCTAAACTTTCACTCAATGTTTCTCCTCAGGCTCTACCTTCCCTTTTCCGCCTCAAATCGTTGATATTCTCTTAAAAATATGGCGATTGGTGCATTGGATTCTGAATTTAATTCTGAGAAATGGGTATTTCTTAATTTATCCGCCATTAAAAATTTCATTTGTTATAAACAGAAAACGAAGGGACAAAAAGGGAGTCTCCGTTTTCCCTTGTAGGAAAAAAAATATTGACAACGGGGCCGGTCTCGGCACAATACTGGGCTACCGAGGCTCGGCCTCCCAAGGTTGGTCCGAGATCCGACCAACATTCAAGTGACGAGCCTTGGTTTGCCAGCCTTGGGCCAAGATTTAGCCATTACTCAAGTGACAAGCCTTGGTTTGCCAGTCTGGGGCCAAGATTTAGCCATTACTCAAGTGACGAGCCTTGGTTTGCCAGCCTTGGGCCAAGATTCAGCCATTACTCAAGTGACAAGCCTTGATTTGCCAGCCTGAGGCCAAGATTTAGCCATTACTCAAGTGACGAGCCTTGGTTTGCCAGCCTTGGGCCAAGATTCAGCCATTACTCTAGTGACGAGCCTTGGTTTGCCAGTCTTGGGCCAAGATTCAGCCAATACTCAAGTGACAAGCCTTGGTTTGCCAGTCTTGGGCCAAGATTCAGCCATTACTCAAGTGACGAGCCTTGGTTTGCCAGTCGAAATAACAAATGGTACCTAAAAACCTCTGGCTTCTGTGAATAGCTTAGCAGCCTAGTGGATAAGACGCTTGCCTACCAGCCTTGAAGGACCAGGTTCGAGACCCAGCAAATGCAAAAAAAAAATTAGTTTCATCGATCCACCTGATTTCTCTGAGTACAAATTTATTTCCATATGTTACCATCACGCACATGTCTACTAATATTTTTTTTTTTTAATTTATTTTTAATAAGCATAGATGCTTATTTAGCAACAATCATGGCACAATACTGGCTCTCGATATTGGGCCAATACTAAGATGCAGTCTTGGCACAGCGCTGTCACTCAAGCTTGGCTGGGTGTTATCATTTCGATGCTTAGACAGACTTGGGCCAAGCTTAGATTTCAAGCTTTCCCCAGAGTAAATAAGTCTTGCGCCAAGCCTCGGCCAAGCTTGGGCCTATTGTTTCTTCCTATAAGGGTTATAGCTATAACTTCAAAAATATTAAAAATATTCGAAATTAAAAAAAAAAGATCCTGAAAGAGGAGAATATTTTAGTAGGATAAGTCTCGACTCCTCGAGTTGTAGCTCCATTACTTATAATTTAAATTTAACGTTGAAAGTTGGGCCCCACACGGCCATTTTGATGCCTACGCGTCGCCGCTAAGCAAAGTATGCAACATAAAATTATTTTTTTATAACATTCAATATTAATTTAAAAATCTGAATAAATTATAGTGTCATCTAGACACTTGAAGGAATGTAGCCCCGCAAAATAAAATTTTTTAGCTTGATCTCATAAGATCTAAAAAAAGTTTTCTTTTTTTTTTTTAAATATCTTCATAAATACTCATTTTAAAAAAAAACAGCAATGGAACGTTTCTTGTCAAGAATTTAATTTTCTACAAAACTGTTCTAATGATTTTTACCTTTAACCTGCATATTTCATGAGGTGTATAAAAAAAATCTCGATTATATCGAGAAATGAACTTCAACCGACCTGAGGCACGTGTTCTCTTTATTCAAAACATAAAAAACCGAATTCTCCGCGGATTATTTTACTAAAAAGAAGTTTCTTATGGAGCGACTGAGAAAATTTAATTTTTGACGACCATCCTAATATATATGACGTTTTTATACTTTATGGATTTAGATTTTATCTTAAATCTTTTTTTTTTTTTTTTTTTTTTCCTATAAAAAAACGAGTGAAATCAAAATAACTGCCAAGTATTTTAGCGGTACATGAAAATATTTATAAATTTTTTTTTAATTGAAGTCAAAAATTTATTCGTTAATTTCTTGTTCAGTAAAATTTGATAAGAAGTTAAAAATTTTATCTATGCCTTTTAGATACATTTTTTATGTTATTATATTTTCACATATATTTTTTATACATATTTTGTATATATTTATATATTTTTTATATTTTAACATATTTATTTTATGGCCACATGTACATATTTTTGCTGCTATATATTTATCATATAGTGACCATTCATTCTTTTATATATTTTAAACGATGTATAATTTTATCATACGGATGCCTCTTAATTTTTGTAACCAGTCAAAAAAGAAATTTATAATAAAAAAAATTAATTAAAAATTAACTCACCTCAGATTTGTGGAAATCGATGATTTTTTCAAATATTGAAAGTATTGATGCACAACTTAAAGATGGTTTGTCAAACACGTGGTAAAATAAATATGCACTTTCAACAGATGGACAAGAGCAACTGCCGAGATTTTTGCTGATGAAATTCGTCCCTAAGAAAATTTTACCTGCGTCATCAGAATTTGTACCCCTTCATACATTTTCTTTATCTCCTACCCCGATATTCTGTCGTCCTAACTCTCTTTCTATTATTAGCACTTTCACTTGACCTTGAAAATAAGCATCACTTGCCTTTTCCGATTATTAGTTTTCCATTTGAAGCCCTCAAGTTTTTTTGCATGAAAGTTATTGAAATAAAATATTCAGTTTGAAAATAAATTTTTTCTCTAAAATTTTCATGTCTACTCAATAAATTTTTAAAAATTTATATTCAAAATATTTTGTTACAAATTTTAATTTTTCAAAAAATTCTAAAATCTTTTTTTTTTTTTTAAATTTATTACGTCATTGCGCTAGAAAAATTTCCACGTGTTCATTATAAAGATCAGATTTTTCTCTCCCACATTTTACAATCATTAAATTAATTTTCCATAATAAATTTTTTTCTAATTAATTTAAAAAAATATTTGCTGAAGAAATCTAAAAAATTTATTTTTCGAAAAAAAACTTGGACACTTACTGTCACTAATTTTATAAAAAAATTAAATTATCTAATTTCGAAATTTTGTTTTCTTCGTTTTGGGCCAAAACTTTTTTTATCAAAATTTAATAAAAAAAAAAAAAAAAAAAACAATTAGATTGAAAATATTTACATACTACAAAAAAAAAAAAAAAAAATTATTCGTGTTCTTGTAAATTTTAAAAAGATTGTAAAATTCAACAGATGGATTTAAAAAAAAAAGTATCGATTTTTACAGCCGACAAACGAAAATTTACTCAGACATCAAAAGATACGCGTATTCAAACATCATAAAAAATCTAGCATCAATTTAAAACCTCTCGATTTTCGATCCATATATATATATATATATATATATATATATATATATATATATATATATATGTATATATATTTCAAGTTTTACAGCATTCGGTCCTTAATAAACCGAAGAATCTCAACAATAAATAAAAATAAAATAAATAATGTTATCCTTTTAAACTATTAGGTTTTATTTTTTATTACTATACCTCAAGCTATAACTATTTTTATTTTTTTATTACTCTCACTTTGAATTTTTTTATAAATATTATTAAAAAAATCCATCAATAATTTTTTTTACTTCAAAAATTCGATAAGTGTTTGATTGCATCCATTACATATTTTTCACGGGCGATTATCTGGGAAACTACTTGAAATTTTTTAAAAATGAACTGAGATAAATTTGTAGAACTGAAAATTTCCTAATCAAAAAGCATATATGAAGTTGATTTTGGGTAATTGGTTTAGAAGTTACAGGTGATTGAATTGTGACCAACGGTCTGTAGGTTTTAGATTGAGAGTTTGTTGTGTAGAGTTTTGATTGATGGTGAATATCTTGGAAAGGAAGAGAAAATTCAAAAAATTGTAAGAGACCGAAATTGTAGAGGAGGAAATTTTGAATAAAAAATGTCTATGTGAAATTAATTTTGGGTGACGAGTTTGGAAATTAGAGATCGTTAAAAGTTAATGAGAGCAAAACAGAATTTTTGAATTTTGAGTGGCGGCTTTGAGGAGGAATATCTTGAAAACTAATGAAAATTATGGAAAATTTTATAAAACAAAATTTGTAGAGTAGAAAATTTCCTATTCAAACCACACCCATTTTTTAATTTTTGCATAATTATTCACCCAGTTGCAACCATTCAAAATTCTCAAATATATTAGACGTTTTAAATTTTTATACTTGATACTATCTCGAAAAAATTCTCAAGAACTATCGAAAATTCGACGAAAAACCACAGAAACAAAATTATTCCTCACTAAATTCCCTATCCAAAACCCTCCCATGAATTAATTTTACTCCCCCTCCTCTCCTAGTTACGGCCGTCCAACTTCTCCCCCTTTCGCCACCAAGATAATTTTTAATTTGTATTTTCAATTACCCATAATTTGTCTCCATATCATCCATTATTAATTAAAAATGAGGTTTCTGGATCGGAAATTTCCCGCTCTCTCTAACTGTTTACGTATAATTTTAATCTAATAATAACCTTCGGTGTAATTTTTAAAAACTCATCATGACTCAGCATTTTTTATTACTTTTCCTTCCATCTATACAAACATATATATAAATATATTACAATTATTATCAACAGACACTCTATGAATACTGATGCTTCAGATCAAGATAATTATGTAAATTACGAGCAATAATTTTGTATATTTTTAAAAATGTCAGTTCTTAATTATTATTATTATTTTTTTTTATTTTATTTAATTTAATTATATTAAACATATATTTTAATAGTTACATGTATATGTATATACATATGTACAGATGGTATCTAACTGACCATGAGTAGACACGAGAATAAAAAATAATGACGTGGGTCATTCGTGTAAAATATTTTTTATTGAAATTAGAGTACGAGTTGACAATAAATTAAGTTATCTATTATTAAGTATTTATTTTAATAATATATATTAGGGTAATGGTACACTTAATGAAATTAGCATGTCATTTGATTAGATTAATAGACTATTGACATGAGAGATAACGCTGAAATTAAATGTCACAGTATTTATTTTAATTAGGATATAATTAATTAGTTTTAGGTTAGTTTGTTTTATGCTCTGGGATCTGAGGGCGATAACTTGGGATCTGGAGGAGGTTAAGCAGATGATTGGGTGTGTTTTGGAAAGGAAATTTAATGAGCGACAAATTTTGATCAATAACTTTTTATGAAATTTTTGATAGTTTTAGAGTTACAGGCTTATATAGATAAAAAGTATCTATAGATTTTGAAAATGTGGAAGAATTTGATTTTTCTTAGAATTGGATTGAATGTATAGAGGCATAAAAGGGGGTAAAATGAGCCGGAAGGTATGAAGAAGTTAGGAAATTTTCAGAGCTATAAATTTGTATTGATAAGTTTTTTCAAAAATTTTGATAGATTTTGAGTTATTTGCTTATATAGATATAAAGTATCTGCAGGATTTGGAAAAATGGAAAAATTACACTTTTAGTAGAATATTATTTCATCGTAGGAAAACTAGTAAAGAAAAATAGACTAATGTAAGTGAGTAATGAAATTGTCTGAACTAATAATTTGAACAGATTTATTTTTCCAAAATTTGTGATAGATTTTGGAAAATTTCTGAATACCACAATGGAATTAAAAAATCGATCACAGTTTAAGCAGCTCTAACTTCTGATCTGGAGAATAATTCAAATAGATTGTTAGTATGTACTTTAGATAGGAAATTTTCCAGGCTACAAAAAAAGTTCTTACAAATTTTCCTGTAAGTCTGATAGTTACTGAGATAATTATGACTGTATAATACCCGATTAAAGTGAAGATAGCAGAATATAAAATTTTTTACTACTGTTACTTAAACTCTTGATTTCCACGGTCAGTAATTATTTTTGCGTAAATAATCAGACCAATTGGTAGCCCGGAAAATTTCCTAACTCAATCACACCCATAAATTAAATTTCAGCCTTCAATTCCAAAGTTATGACCAATAAAAACGTCACTCAAAATTAGGCAGCACCATTTTCTGTATTTGTACTTAAAAGTCAATTATCTCAAAAACTATAGGAAATTTCGAAAAAATTTACAGACAGAAAATTGTAGCCCATTATTTTTCCGATTTAAAAGTGACCCTACTAAACCCTTGTGTCCAAGTAGTTCTCAAGTTATGGGTAAAATAAAAAGTGATAAAATTACAAGGACAAGAGCCCTTGGCGTTATTTTAATTCAAGTGGGCGGTGTTTAAGTGGCCAACAAAAAGGACTCAAGTACATTTGGTCACCCCAGAGTCCTTGTAGTACACTCTCGGCTCAGTTAATCCGCGTTCGACTGGGTTCGAGTACAAAAGCCGGCTATTTACCCGCGATAATAATCGAAGCCTTTTCTCTCCTTGAATTCGCGGCGCTCTGCCTTTACTTCAAATAGCCTCCGATTGCCCAGACCCTTCACCCCACCCTGCTCTTTTCACTTGGACCCTCGTCCTTACCCTCACCCCCCTAGCACTATTCTTTACTTCTTATTCTTCAGCAGACACCAGCAACTTGGACGGCAAAAGCTAAAGAGAGAAAAGGGTCGCGACCAGATCGTTTGTCAACCCTTTCGTGGCTTTCACAAGTAATCCCTTAGTTTCTACTCGATTCCACCGCCCACAACCATTTGTCTTTTAATAGGCCAACCAAGATAACGAGAATACATTTTACTTTAATGTTATCCCATTTTTTAAAACTTTTGAATAAATAATCATTTCCCGCTAGTTTTTATACTTTTTAATTAACCATAACTTGGTAACTAGTAGAGTTATTGTCCTCAATAGGGTGAGTTTTAAATCGAAAATTTACTGGGCTACAATTTTCTATCCATAAAATTTTTCGAAATTTCCTATAGTTTTTGAGATAATTGACTTTTAAGTACAAATTCAGAAAATTGTACTGCCTAATTTTGAGTGATCTTTTTATTGGTAATAACTTTGGAATTAAAAGCCGACATTCAATTTGTGGGTGTGTTTGGGTTAGGAAATTTTCCGGACTGCCAATTGGTCTGATTATTTACGCAAAAAAAATTAGTGACCGTGGAAATCAAGAGTTTAAGTAACAGTAGTAAAAAATTTTATATTATGCTATTTTTACTTTAATTGGGTATTATACAATCGTAATTATCTCAGTAACTATCAGACTTACAGGAAAAATTGTCAGAACTTTTTTTGTAGCCTGGAAAATTTCCTATCTAAAGTACATACTAACAATCTATTTAAATTCTCCAGATCAGAAGTTAGAGCTGCTTAAACTGTGATCGATTTTTTAATTCCATTGTAGTATTCATAAATTTTCCAAAATCTATCATAAATTTTGGAAAAATAAATCTGTTCAAATTATTAGTTCAGACAATTTCATTACTCACTTACATTAGCCTATTTTTCTTTATTAGTTTTCCTACGATGAAATAATATCCTACTAAAAGTGTAATTTTTCCATTTTTCCAAATCCTGCAGATACTTCATATCTATATAAGCAAATAACTCAAAATCTATTACAATTTTTGAAAAAACTTATCAATACAAATTTAAAGCCGAGAAAATTTCCTGTTCATAAATCACCTAATTATTAACTTTATCTCTGTCAAGTCTCAAGTTACAGCCAGTTGAATTCCAAGCAATCAATGATCGGCTTTGATCTGTTTCATTTTCCGAAAGAACTCTAGTCTTAGAGGGTGAGGAGGGGGAAGGGGCAAGGGAAAAAGAGAAGAGATAGCAGATGGGAAAAGGGTCGGTAATAGGGAGATTTAGAGCTGGGAATAAATAGCACTTGAGTGCCAAGAGAAATACAAACAGTAATTACGAGAAATATCTCGAGACTGGGATCGAAAAGACATCGCAAATCTTTAACTGGTTTCAGCTGTTTCCTTCTTGCCCCAAACTTCACTAGCCTGTACTCTTCTTAACCCTCATTTTAATAACCCCTTCTCCTAGTCATCTTACCCCCATTTTTCCCCCTTTCCACCCTCTATCCTCACTTTCTCTCTCTCTTAATCTTGTAGCCAAGTCTCTTTGCCCGAATCCTTTGGTCGTACTTTAAGATTACCCTTCGAGTACTCACCCTTTACTTTCTGCACCTCATTTCGTGTTGAAAACTTATTAGTAATTACGCCTGAGATCTGATTCTGGCAATAAGGAACTCAGACGAGACTTTCTGAACAAACTGAGACAAGAGAAATCCCAACAAATCGAATTCGAGGATTATTTTTACTCGGCAATATGCCTTATATTTATTTATTACCCTTCTCAATCTTATTTCATCGCGATTCAAAGTCTTTTTATTGCACACTAACTTAAAGACTTCATTTTATTTCCAAAAAAAAAAAAAAAAAAAAACGTAAAATTTAGAAAAGGAATTAAAAAGTTCATTTTTTTTGTCTTTGGTTTTTTGATGATAACTTGCAAACTATTAGATATTTTGGAAAACGACAAAGAAATTTAATTGTAGAGCGGAAAATTTCCTAACCACAACACTCCTTAGAAATTAATTTTGAGCACCTTGATCAAATTTTACAGGTAATTAAAAATTTATCAGTGAAACTGACAGAAATTTTCATTAGGATTTTATTTGAGAGAAATTATCTGGAAAACTAGTGAAAATTTTAGAAAATTTTATAGGAATAAATTGATTGAGCGGAAAATTTCCTATTCAAATCACACATACGAAATGAATCTTAGTGAATCTGTTATAAAGTTAGACAATTAAAAACTTTTAGTGAATTAATTATCAGAAAATTTTCTAGTTGCTGTTAATTAGCCATAACATTGCAAAAAATTGCACAAAATTAACTTCATAGGTGAATATGAGTTAGGGAATTTTCTACTATACAAAATTCATCTCTTATCATTTTCCAAAATATCCATTAGTTTTTCTAATATTTCCTTTTTAAACTTTCCCCTTCCAAATCTCCTCCACTACTTTCCCAACTTTTCACTCCTCTGTAAATCTTTTCCTGACTTTCCCAAATTATATTCATAAATGGGTTTTGCAACGGAAATTTTCCACCCTACATTTTTGTTTCTATAAAATTTTCCTACATCCTTGAGTTTTCCTGATTTTCTTTCCCCCTTCCCAAAAAAATCTCCTTTCCCTAACTTTTCCATCTTCTGTAACTCTTTCCCTAATTTTCCAAACTCAATTTTTTTCAGGAGTTGTGCATCAGAAATTTTCCACTCTACAATTTTATTTCAGTAAAATTTTTCAAAATATCTGATATTTCACGAGATATAATGAAATATTTAAAAGACACCCCAAAATCCATTTGAATAATTAACAAAAAAGAGTCTGCCCAAAAAGTATTAAATATATTTAAACTAAACGTAATAGCCGGATTAATATGACAAGTAATTGATAGCTCATAATGCAGAGGGCAATAAAAAAAAATTATTATGGACGTAGAAGCCGAATTTAGTGTATGCCAAAAGTTTAAACGAAAAATAAAAGTTTTAGCTGTCATTCGCTGGAAAATATCGGGTATTATATTTATTATTATTATTTAACGGTGGATGAGTACTCTCGTAGTGAGTTTTGAGAACTAAAATGGCAATAGATTTAGGGACGAGTGTAATCGTAAATTTAGCAAGCCCTTCGGTTGATTTAGCATTCAGCACTTAAATCAATTCCTACAAGTTTTGTACTTAAGAGCTTCGCTTCTGAGTTTCTCTCTCTTGGTCGGTGTAACTTAGACGCGGGGAAAAGGAAAAGGACCCAGATGCAAGAGAGAAATATATAAACGTTCATTACAATTATCATAGACACTCCAGAAGAGCGTGTACGGAGGATTTTTAAAGATTAATTATCTTTTATCTTAAGGATTTTGAATACTTATTATTGATGAGTTTACTTTTACTGCAGTTATTTTCATTATTTATCAAAATTTTAATATTGATCGTGAGCTCATTGGAAAGAGCGGAAAATTTTCTAAGTAAAACCCTCCTCAGAAATTAATTTTGATTAATTAGTTTGGAAAATATGGGGAAATCACAAACGACTTTGAGAATTCCTGTGGAATTTGAATTTTCAGTCTTGTTTCAGCGGGAAAATTTTGAAAACTACTAGGAATTTTGGAAAATCTCAAATTACCAAAACTATAGCCCGTAAAATTTCCTAACCAAAACCCATACTCACTCAAAAATTTTATTAATAATTTTCTGAGTACCAGGAGAAATTCACTTAGAAAAAATTTGAATCCCGACATAAAATTTTCAACTTTTCCGACTTCTAAGTTAATTTATTCTCATATTTATTCAAATTTTCTGCTAAATAGTGTGCTCATTTGAAAGAGCAGAAAATTTCCTAACCAGAAATATCCAAAAAATTTAAGTTTGGATGATTAGATCACAAGTTACAGCCACTTGAACACTGACTGAAATCTCGCGTCTCAAGTAAATGGACCGTGACATTCCTTGAAGTCGTTTTTTTAAATTGATAATTAAATAAAATAAATTAAATGACTTGCAATAACAAACGAGGTGCTCAACAAGCTCTTTAACCTGTTCGACCATCGCTAATTCAATAATCGATAAAAAAAAGGCTCGTAATCGATGTGTTTTTTGTTGCGGTTCGGGCTTTTACGGCCTATTGATTTCCAATTTCCTCTAATACTTGGGGCGTTTTTTTTATCCCTCGTCTTTTTAGTCCCGTTGGTTTTTTCATCGTGTATACACTTGTTGAGCTTGTGCGGGCAAAACCCGTAGGGGTTTCAATGTTTTTTTTTGCGGTTTTTTTACTCATGTTTTGCTATTGGGGGAGAAAGAATCCGCATTATAGGAAAATACTCGTGGTTTTCTGTGTGAATAGACCTGGGGTTGATTTTATTATGTGTTTCGGTAAAACACCCACGTATGGGATCAATGACAATATCTATGGGTAATAAATTAATAATAATTTTTTATCAAGAAAGTAATCCACCAGATTCAATTATTCACCTGTTTTCTTTAAGTCACTGTAACTTTCGAACCCGTGATCTGAAACTAAATTTTTGGGAGGTTTTTGGAAAGGAAATTTTTCGCTCTACACTTTTGTCCCTATAAAATTTTTCAAAATATCCTTTAGTTTTGCCGATATCTCTACTGTCAAACTTTTCCTTCTAAATTTCCAGTTTTTTTTCTCCCACTATTTCCGTAAATTTTAAATTTCTCATAACTCTTTTCCTAATTTCCCAAAATCAACTTTTTATGTGTGTTTCGGATTGAAAATTTTCCGTTCTACTATTCAATTTCAATAAAATTTTCCAAAATATCCCTTAGTTTCCCCGATATTTGCTCCTTTAAAAAAATTTTTTTTCCCACTCCTTTCCCAACTTTTCTATCTCCTCTGAATCTTTCCCTATTTGTCTTACATTAATTTCATATGTGAATTTGAAATCGGAAATTTTCCCCTCTACAATTTTATTCCTATAAAATTTTCCGAAATATCCCACCGTTTTTTCAATATTCCGCTTCAAAGTGATCTCTCTTAAAAAATCCATCAATTTCTTAGATAACAGTAAAAAATAATAATCTAAAATAAAAAAAATAATATTCTCATGCATATAAAAATAACAATAACTCCCTTGTAACTAAAAAGCATTTATAACATTTAAACGACGGTTGTAAATCCACGTAATCAACAAACTCTCAGGTGTAAAAAAATCTAAAGATAAAAAACAAAACTCGTGTGTTCAAACATCTCGAAAAAAATTGTAACGTCATATTGTGTGGTAGAACTGTTAGCTCAGTATAATATCATTGTGTAAACAACGACAGGTTTGCGGTGTTAGTACAAGAGAGGAAATTCGAACAAAAGATTGAATTTCTTGTTTTTTAAGATTTTTTTACTCCTTCTACTTCTTCTCTTCCTTTTCCTCTTCTTCGTATTCTTTTTTCCTTCATTTTATTTCTTATTTACAAAGTTTATTATTCAAACGCACTCGTAGACATCTAGGGCTAATGTTTAAACTATAGGGTAATAAAACCTGAATAATATAAAGATGGATTGCAGTCACAGACACGATACGAAGCAAGTTAAGAAATTAGAGACTTATCAATTTCCGGAAACAGCTGCGGGCTCGAGCTGATCAGTCTACAATAACAATGATACCTTTGTCTATGTGGTTTTTATTGTTGCATTGTTGTTATATATATACTGATACACGTTACTTTACTCTATTTAATGGCTTTAAGTTGCTGTAAGTGATATTATTGAGGATTCTTGTATATATTTTATTGTCAATTGTATAAAGATTGGGCGCCAGAGGGGGAAAAGTCAAATTATCAAGCCTGTAACTCGTCAAGATTTCGAAAAAAAATAGTTGAAAGTTTAAGACCGCTTAGGAAATTTTCTGAGCTACAAATTTGGTCCTTTGAAATTTTTACAAATTTTCGATAATTCTCGAGATATTGACTTATATAATTAGCAATGATTTGGCCGAGTTACAGATTTTTGAAAAAATCAATCAGCTGGTACTCGGAAACAAAAGGGTCAAATTTAATCGCAAGGGTGGGCTTTCGATACGAAATTTACTGGGCTACAAATTTGATCCTGTTTAATTTTTACGAATTGTCGATAGTTTTAGAGATATCGAATTATATAGATAGCATTGATTTGGCCAAGTTATAGATTTTTTTTAAATTCAATCGGTTAGTACTCGGAAACAAAAGGGTCAAATTTAATTGCTAGGGGAAGTTTTGGATAGGAAATTATCTGAGCTACAAATTTGGTCATATGAAATTTTTACGAATTTTCGATAGTTCTCGAGATATCGATTTATATAAATATCATTAATTTGGCCGAGTTATAGAATTTTGTAAAATTCAATCGATCGGTACTCCGGAACAAAAGGGTCAAATTTCATCATTAGGTGAAGTTTGGGTTAGAAAATTTACTGGACTACAAATTTGTTTAAATAAATTTTTTCAAAATTTTCGATAGTTTATAAGATATCGAGGATTTTATATAAAATTGTTACTTCAGAACTGAAAAAAAATTGGAAAAATGCCTGTATCTAAATAAATATGAAAAATATGAAGGAAAACAACTGATACAATTTTATAGTTCAGTAAATTTCTGAACCAAAACTCACCCTATCAATCTATTTTCTTTTAGTGGTTCGAAAGTAAGAGACATTTTAATCCGAAAATTATTTATTCATAAAAAAGCATCTGTCAAAGTGTTATTTTGTTTTTAAAACAGTCTTTATCAAGTTAACACCCTTGGTATTTCAAAATTTGTAATTCCTTCGGCAAACATGTAAACAACTCGTCTTTGTACACACTCATTTATACAGTATGGGTGTAGGTATATATATTTGTATCGAGGGTGAAAGTCAATGTCGTTTGTTCACTTGAGCTCCCAAGAGTACTCACACGTTGACGAGTCTCGTGGTGATCGTAGTCAAAGAATTACCATATATCGAGGGTCTACGTTACGAGGGTGTCGGAGGATGTACACGTACCGTGTGAAGCTGCACAAACGATAAAAAAAAAATACCTTTGCGAGATGAGTTTGTCATAATTATTAACTACGCTCTCAATTCAAAAACCAACTTTGGCTGAAAAAAATTCTTACTAATAATTAGATTCGTTTATTTTTCAAAAATCAACACTTATTCGTATAAATAAGCAAATAACTCATGAACTATAAGAATTACGAAAAAATTTTACTGGACTTTTTTTGTAGCTCAGAAAATTTCTCAACTCAAACTCTCCCTAGCGACCCATTTTACCCTATAAATTTTCCTTAAGAAGCAGTTGGAATTCTTCGGAAAATAAACTCGTCTTTAAAAATTTTTTTGAGCGTCTTATTTAAAATATTCTCGCGAAATACCGATACGGATTTCGGTGGTATACCATAAAACCAACGGAATATTTATAAAGTTAGCGGTGTGATGGAAAAGGGTATTTTGAGTTTGAAAGAGACCCGAGCAAGTGAGTGAGTAAAGAAGAGAGAGAGGGGAGAAGTAAAGGAGTGAGGGAGTAAGTTAAAGCATCACGTAAATTCTCCAACGGATACAATGGAATTCGGGCACTCGAGGCAGGAGGATCACAACGACGTAGCTGACGACGATCTTCGTTTGAGCTTGAGGTATTCCTTTGCCTTTGTCATTTAATATTGGCTAGGCATCCACGTCCTGACCCCTGACCCCTCACTTCTACCTCTTGTTTCTTGCTCTTTAACAAAACTCTTCTCTCGTCTCACTCTCACCCTCTAACTCTGGGTTGGTAAGGACAAGGTTGTAAGGAAGCCTCAGGTAATCACTTTGATAACATGCATCCGTTTACTTACCGGGATTACAATCGGACACCAGATACTTGATCTCTCGGTACGTCATTGGGTAACTATAAACACGTGTAATTGGTCTTCAAGTGGTCAATCAAAATTTTTAGGCCCACTAATTAGTAACTCAGTAAATTTACTAACTAAAACACAGCCTATCACTGGATTTAATTGATTTGGTTAATAATTACGAGTCATTTTAATTTAAGTTTAAGTTCAAATTTGATAAGATTGATTTTCAAGGAAATTTTTTAATTGGGATAACTAGAGTAATTTTTGAGTAAAATGACTTGTAGGGGGTGTTTTGATTAGGAAATTTTCCGGTCTAAAAATTTGTATTGATAAAGTTTTTAAAAATTTTTGATAGTTTTTGAGTTATAGGATAGAAAGTATCTATAGATTTTGGAAAAGTGAAAGAATTTGATTTTTATTGGATGTAATGAGAAGACTGGAGACGTAAAATCGGTCAGAAAAGTATACATAAGTTAGGAAATTTTCTGGGCTACAAATTTGAATTAATAAATTTTTTGGAAATTTTTGATAGATTCCAAGAAAATTACAATTTTCCCAAAATAATTTTAGAAAATTTTTTAAATTGATGTAATTCAAATAATTTTTAATATAAATCAATTGTCAATATGAGTCTCAGTTAGGAAATTTACCCAGCGACAAATTCATATCAATGAATTTTCTCAAAATTCTCTCATATTTCCAAGATATCGATTAAAATACAAAATCACCCAAAAATTAAAAAATAAAATTTCTGGGTCATAACTCAAATGCTCGTAACTTCTCATCTAATTGTTCAAACTAGTTAACTAGGGAGGGTTTTGAATCGGAAATTTACTATTCCGCAAAAAAGTATTAGATGCTTGTTTGATATTTCCTAGTCGTTAAGTCGTAATGAAATAAAATGTAATTTTTTATTGATATTTTCTTTGGAGATGTAAAATAAAAAAATAAAAAAAGGACGTCACGCATTATACACAATCGCGTGTAGATTCAAACCGTTAATTTATACGTTATTTAGTGTATATGCGGGTTCATAAAAGACAGAGTGTGTGAGTATGTGAGTGGGTATGTATTAGCTATGATCCGCGACTACAGATCGTGACTTCTGTGGGAAACTCGAAGAAAAGTAATAACTAGTACATTATAAAATACTTTTCAGGTATGTATTTATCATTTTCTATTATATCCGTGTCTTTCTATACGTAAGTAAGATCTAAGGGGATATTATTTATCATGGGAAATAATGTCGCTGTATAAGGAGTCATTTTTTTAACGGAAATACGAAGATACAATAACGCATTACGGTTTTCATTATTATTTTATTTAAAAGATTCATACTTATTAGTATATTATTACAAATATCTTGGAAACTACTGGTAATACAGAAAAAATTATGTATAATAATTTGTAGCCCAGTAAATTTTCAATCCATAATTCTCCCTAGTCGATGATTTTGAGTGATTCGTTCGTAAATTATGAGAAATTGACTATTAACTCAAAAAATATATTAGGGGATCTCACTGAAAATTTTGGTTTTATAAATTTATGAGTATCTCGGAAACTATCGTAAATTTCGAAAAATCTTAAGAATACAAATTTGTAGTCCAGTAAATTTCCAATCCATAATTCTCCCTAGTCGATGATTTTGAGTAATTATTTCGGAAGTAATGAGCTATTGACTAATGACCCAAAAAATATATTAGGGGATTTCATTTAAAATTTGTCTCTTAAATTACCAGAATCTTAAAAACTATCAAAAGTTTTTAAAAAACTTAAGGATACAAATTTGTAGCTTATAAAATTTCCTAGAAAATTCATAAATAGGTTCATAGTTTTAATTGATAATAATGTGAATTACAGAAGATTGCAATTGAAAACTAAAATTTATTAGAATTAAATGACCAGTTTTGAGTTTGAAGTTAATTATAAAATTATATTTACATTTAATCCAATATCAACATTGTATGACCCGTGAAATGGACCATAAATTAAGCAATTAGTTAATGATATTCTCATGTGGATCGTATTTTACGTTAACGTCCGGTTGTGCATTTAATGTCGGTGCTACATCAGCCGATTGTGCTCTTAGGTGAACACATACTCATATATATCTATATAGAAACATATATATATATATATATATACCTAAGCCCCTTCATAATAATACCTATCACGAGCTACGGAGTTAACAACTGAGAATAGAGGACCACCGCTCTGCTAACGTATTTAACGCCGGTTGTATTTCATCGTTAGTGAATAAGAAACCGATAGCCGAATCGAGACGCAGACTCAGACTTAAACTCATCAATTTTTTACTTTTCTATTTTTACAATGTCTGTAACTTTTGTAATTTTCATTTAAAATAAATAAAATATGAGAGTTTGAGTTAGGAAATTTTCTTTGCTACAATAGTGTGCTTGATGAATTTTGTCGTAAGTCGAACAATTTTTGAGATATTCACAATTTTATCCAGGATATGAAAATTTTGACTTTTGCTAAATTTTAGAAACGATTTCTTTGACTCAATTTTGAATCATCTATTTTTCTAATTAGACGAAATTGATTTATTGTAGGAGTTTTGATTCGAAAATTTACTGCTCTACAATTCTACTCCTTTACAATTTTTCTAAATTTCCCATAGTTTTAAAAATATCCTCCCTCAAAGTCATCCTCCAAAATTACAAAATTTCTCCCATTTCCAAAACTAAAATCACCCATAACTTTTTTCCAAATTATCCAAAATAAATTTTATACCCCAGTTTCGAATCGGAAATTTACCGCTCAACAAAAAACTACTCACTGGTTTTCCCCTAAGTCTCTAGTTTCTACGAATTCCCAACAATAGTGCATTAGCAAACAAAGAATTTTTAATTTCTTATCTCGGATAATATCCATTAGTACATTCTACCAATAGATATTTATATTCATGCCAGATTGTCAAGCTCTTTACTCAAACAAAAGGCCAAATGAAAGCGTCCCGTATCGCTGATTGAATGGCTGGATCAGCCGCGGGCACCCAACGCACGCGGATCTTCCCCCTCCTCTAGCTCTTGTGTGTTTTTTTTTATTTATTTTTATCCCGATCCCTCGATTTCTGTATCCCGGTCGCCGTTTTTTTTACTCTCTATTCCATACTTCTATTCTTTATCCTCAGCTCAACTCGTCTTTATTCATATCTCAGTTTGATTTGTCAAGTATGACGGGTAGAAATATATAAAGCCAAATGTTACGCGGTATTTGGTATCCGCGATCCCCAATATTTTTAAAAGCAGATCGTAGCAGGCTACGAAATAAAAAAATGTAAATAAAAAATTTTCGGATTGACGACAAAAAGGAAGCGATGAGAGGGCATTCAAGTTGGAACGTGGGTTGAAGACGAGCATGAGCGACTAAAAGACCGAAGTATCGGGTTGGGGTTGGAGTAGAGGCTGGGGTTGAAAACCATACGGGGGTTAGACGTCTGATGCTCTCTTTTGCCATCAAAGGCTGCGTCAGACCATTAAAATATATGTATATATGAATTATAATTATGGAGACGGTTAAATGATCAGTGGATTTTATTTTATCCGTGAGCTCTATGCACTCTTCCGTGTATCGCTCATATGAGAGAGGTAGAGGGGGGAAAGTGAGGGGAGAGATTTTATGTCAAGTGATAGTGGTAGATAGTTAAAAGCGAAAAATTTTCCGAAAATAATAGGCATAGATGATTGACTTTGGAAATGTGGAGAAAAGTTATGGGTCGTGGGAAATTCAATTGGAGAAATGGAAGAAATGGAATTTGAAGTTCGGTGGCTTTAAAGCTGGATATCTTGGAAATTATGAGAAAATTCGGAAAATGGTAAGAAAGGAAATTTGTAAAACAGAAAATTTTAGATCGAAAGTTATCCTTGTAAATTTCTTTTAGGGAAAGTGGGAAAGAAGTTATAGTCAGTTAAAGTTATGGGGGTTTGGAAAAATTTTGAATTTTCCGGGGGATGACTTTGAAGGTGAATATTTAGAAAACTATGGGAAATTTCGGAAAATGATAAGAGAGCAAAATTGTAGAACGGAATATTTTAGATTGAAAGTTTTCTATGTGAATTTCTTCTAGGGAACGTGGCGAGGGAGTTATAGGCCGATACAATAATGGGGTTCGGAAAAATTTTGCGTTTCCTGGGGGATGACTGATGGAAAATATTTAAAAAACTATGAAAAATTTCGTAAAAACTAATCAATGGAAATTTGTAACCCGGAAAATTTGCTAACGCAAATACGCGTTTGTGACCCATTTTACCCTAGTAGTTTCTAATTTACAACCGATTGAAATCTACTCTAATCCAATTTCAGTCTGATGAGGGAAAAAGTGATAGAAATAGAAATCGTATTTCTATTTGTATACCGGAATCCAAGTCGCAGATTGATCCAGAGACCACCAAAGGGATAAAGAGACACTAGTTATCCCTATCAATCTACCTAAGTCTATAAATCCAGACGAAATCGCTCGCAATAGGACAGAGACTCAACTGACGAGGGTTAATCTAGTGGTCATTAAACCTGCCCTAATGATAGGCGGCCTCATGTATGTATATATATACATTTAATAATCTTAAATTTAAATCTGTTATTACGGATATGAAAAACACTAATTAATATAAAATTGCCGTTGAGACTAACGGCCGCGATGGCAAGTTTACTAAGTACGCAAAGACAGTCCGATGATCTCTAGTTAGCCAGTAACTGCTGTCTAGATGTTGGTTCTTATTCTGGTTGAAGCCGTGTTCAAACGATGTATGACTATGATAATAAACTATTTCGTGACAGACACGGGGCCGTGGCTAGACTAACGACCGTACCCCGTTCATTCACTCGGCGTGCAGTCTTGGATGATCATGATCGCGAGTCCAAGGCGACAATTATCCAAGCGACAATTTTCGCGCCTCGAATGTTATATACTAACAACGCAACCGTAACTAGACATCGGACACACTTGCTGGTTTTAGATATTTACTCAGCTTGGAAATATTTTTTTTATTATTTTTACTATCTGTCGAACTTGGAAAGCTGTAATGCGAAACTAATTCGAATAAAATAGATTACTTTGATGTGAATTAGTTAGGAAATTTACTAGGCTACAATTTTGTACTGATTACATTTTACGATATTGTTGATAGTTTTTGAGATATTCGATTTTAGAGATCGCTAAGTGGAATTTTCAGTAAAATAGTGTAATATAATTTTTGGGGAAATTTATTTAGCTGTAATGGAAAAACTACTCTATTAAAATAAGTTGATTGGGTGTGTTTAGATTAGGAAATTTATTGGGCTACAATTTTGTACTGATTACATTTTACGATATTTTTGATAGCTTTTGAGATATTCGATTTTGTAAATCGATAAGTGGGTATTGTTAGTAAAATAGTATGATATGATTTTTGGGAAAATTTATTTAGCTGTAACGGGAAAACTACGTGAGTAAAATGAGTTGATAGGGTGTGTTTCGGTTAGGAAATTTACTGGGCTACATTTTTATACTGATCAAATTTCATGATATTTTTGATAGTTTTTGAGATATTTGATTTCATAGATCGATAAGTGGGACTTTTAGTAAAATAGTATGTTGATTATTGGAAAAATTTATTTATAATTATTTTGTCATATTTTTGATAGTATTCGAAATATAGGCAATTACATGAACTGGAATTTTACTGAGATAATGAATAGAAATGTTAGTAAAGGGGAGAAGCTCTAGTTGAAAACTAGGGGTAGGGGGAATGGGTCAGTGTGTCAGGTGAATCTCGAGAATTCCTGGGCTAAAAATATACTTCAGAGGGTAGCTCAAATTGTCAATCAAACTGCATTGTATCGAGGATTGATTATTTACTTACTGATATAAATCTGAATGAAATGTTTATTCCGGGGATATTACGCTCGAGCTGTGATTCGGAGGGTTTTTAATAGAACATAGCCGCAGTCGTGTATTAGACTTATTTAGATTAACTTACTCTTTAAAACAGTTAGAAAATCTGCATAGCTACAACGAAAAAATTTGTGCCGTGTAATTTAAATGGAAAAAAAAATCGCAGTTAGTTCTTTTTTAATTTTTATTAAATTAGTAGCTGGAGAAATAAATGGAACGTTCAATAGTGATGCGATTCCTTACAAAGAAATAATGGTAAGCAAACATGTATGCATATTATGGGTAAAAAATTTGCGGAGTGAATGTGGAGGACCGGAGCGAGTGTGGATCCCTTGTTATCGGTACCATTACTACGAAGTCGAAAAGTATTTCCTGTACACCTTAGGGATGGTCTCAATTATCATGGGAATGAATCCTATGATTATAGAAATATTATCTACAATATGTTGAAATAATTTCCTTATGTGAATACAGCAAATCATTATAGTACCTATCAGACAGCATGATAATTATCATTAGACAGCATGGTAATGGTTACCACGTAGCATGGTTATGATTACTGTAAATAATGACAATGATTACTGCGTAGCATGGTAACGATTACTATGAATCATGGTGATGACAATCGGGCAGCAAGGTCATGATTATCCCGTAGTATGATAATTATTATCGTCTAATTTGGAATCAATCACCGCGAAGTATGGTAATAATTATCGAACAACATGGTCGTGATTACTATAGTGCAAAGTTTTATTTCTTGATATATCAAATAAATGCTAAACTTTAATTGATGAGTTTAGTTATGATTACCATAAATTTATGACCACATTGAAACCATTCTGATGGTAATATAGAATCAATCCCAACAGTCACATTATCAATTATTTAAATTAAGAATAAAATAAGTCTACTCACTTAGTTTTCGTAAGTTTTACGTAAAATCCTATAGAAAACAATATCAGCAAAATTAAAATTTGCTTGAAGCCCACTTCTGTCCATTTAAAATTCAGTAAAAATTCAGTAGACGATTTGCGGTTAGTTAAATACCATATTTTGTTATATTTACAGGGAGACATAATGAAAAATCTCTCTGATTTTAAAACAATTGGATTCTGTGGGAACGATGAAGAAATTGTTAATTCATTTAATGAA
This sequence comes from Microplitis deprimator, assembly GCA_964016945.1. Taxonomy (NCBI): domain Eukaryota; kingdom Metazoa; phylum Arthropoda; class Insecta; order Hymenoptera; family Braconidae; genus Microplitis; species Microplitis deprimator. The sequence continues at coordinate 2,056,233 of OZ024713.1, forward strand.
ATGATACCTAGAAGTATGTTATTGACAAGCACTAAAATAATCGTAAATACAATATTCGCATACGAGAAAATAGATTTGTTGATAATAACAATGAACTCAATGAATGACGTTACGAATGCAAATGAAATAATTCGATATAAATATCCAGTTATTATAAATACAGTATTTTTATTTATAAAGAGCTGGTCAACAAACGTAGAAGAATTAGTAAGAACAATTAATATATTTGAGACAAGAATCAATGCGGCCAAGACTTATGTGTTTATAAAACCAACGGCTGATACAGACTCAATCGACATATTTACTGTTGATCAAAATGTTGGTGATCCACCATTATTCTGGAGAAATTTTACAGAAATGCCTGTCAGAAATGATTTATCCAAATGGATGATTTACAAAAGAAGTTGTTTTGGCCCAACTGCGAAAAATCATGGTGAGCTTTTTCATTTATTTTCACAACATCTGAAAGGGAAGTAGGGGTTCCTGTCCTGTTAAAGAGAAAGAAAGTAGAACTGAGTTGAAAGACATTCTAATAGAATTAGGCATAAATCAACCCTTCAATGATCGCAAGAATCTGAACTTTATATTTTTCGTAGGCGAACAGTTTGTACCCCATGGTAGGGAAATCAGTCTTGTTGGTTGTGATCTTCTGCTTTCTTCTTCAGGTGTCCAAAAGACTATTCTACAATACCGGCATGAAGACTTAAAGTTTCAATGCCAATACAGTCAGCTGGAACAAGTCCATTTTAGGCTGATCCGGGGATCCCGTGAGGTGCACCCGTCCATTGCGAATGCTCCTAATCAGAGGAATAGAACACTAAACATATCGTTCCTAGAAGAGACCTTATTGTTTCTGTCAACTGTAATTCAAATGCAAATATATATTTTTTCTTTGTCATGACATTTCGCGAACATGGATCCATTTTTGATTTGTCTCATAAAATCAAAGAGATTAAGACTCGAAAAGTAGAAAATTCGTCAGGGACTCAGTAAATGGACAATAGCTTGTTCTTAACTGAATATTAACAAATGGGCCGACTCTTTTTCAGGTAGCAAGGCTGCATCTTAGCATTTTGTCTTGAAGCAACCTGCTCACAAATACAGGAAACTGCTACGTAGGGTCTTTCCTAGCCAATTTTGACCTGTTTCTCTTTATTTCCTGAGTTGATAGGTGTTTGGCCCATAGAGGTATAAACTCGTGGTGGTTGTAGTTAAACACCACGCGTCCGTAGGGAGAGTTCCTTGAACTCTCCTCCGGTCAACGACTACCCTTACTCACTTGATTATATTTTTCGATTAAGGGTGTCATCCGAGGTGGAGGTAGACTCATTGCAGTGAGTGTATACCTAAAATAAATGAGGAAACGGCCTCTCGTAAGACGAAGCCGGACTTTGGTTCCCTTACATTAATTAATTGTTTATTTGCTTGATCACTACATTCAAAATTTTGCAATAAATAACAAATTTAATCAATAAATTGAATTTTATAAAATTCATTCTACTGGTTGCATCACGATTAGCCTAGTATTGGATTAATTGAACTGACATTTGGTACTGACACTTTCATTTTCGATACAGACCATTGAATACATTAAATCTATAGTGGCAGCTAATACACTATTCTAGGCTTCGTACAAAGACACCATCGTCATTTTCATCCCTTGTCCTACAATATACCATTTAACTAATCATTGAATTTATTCCTTTCCAGATAGCAGAAGTTGTGAAAATCTAATCTATGATTACAATAAGTATGTTAATCGGCCAATCAGAATATTCCGGATGTTTAACTATAAATCATCGGCGGCTAATGATCTTAATAGGCTTATAACTAAAGATAGTTATGTTTACAAAATATTCTTTCCAATAGAAGCTTTTATTGCAAAAACAATAATGAAGTATTTGAACGTTTCAATGATTATAACTCATGATGCAGAACGGCAAGGTCACAGGTTGAAAAATGCTCATAGGCTTATAACATTTCTCATAAGTAATGCAACAACGGATCTAGTTTTACATCCAATTCAAGTACATTATAGAAATAAAAATATTAATTCGTTTAATTATATTACGTTGTCCTACCCGATTTATTATACGAATGACGTCATCGTAACCTACAATCGCGGGCTATTGTCGCCATTAGAAAAAATGTTCGACTATTACGGCTGGCTGACCATCATATCTACTATTATCATTTTGATGATAGCATTCATTATTATTTACATATCTAATCGAGACATAAAAAACCGATTGTCATTTTCATGTTTCGAATGCGTGCGTCTGTTGATAAATAATTCGCTTTACACACGCATGGACTCCATCAAAATGCGAATTCTGTTTTTTGTCATATTGTTATACTTTCTGGTGATTCAGGCGACATTTTCCGGACATCTTGCGGCGTTTTTAACAAAACCTGAGTACAGAAAAAATGTTGAAACACTTGAGGATCTCAAGGACCCTCGTTATAAGATAATTTATGCTGGTTTATTAGCCAAAGAATACATAAACGATCCAGTGTTAATTAACAAGACAATTTTTAATTCTCAATGGAATTATAAAGAGCTCATTAAGAACGAGTCAATCGCTGGAATTAGCAACCTGGGTGATTTAAAATATTTTATCACTCAATACAATTTGCACTATTCTAGAAATAGGCTACGTCAAGGATTTAGTTCGCTGCTAATGAGGCAAAATTGGATCTTAAGACAACGTGTTAATAATCTCATGATATGGCTGTCACAATCTGGTATATTTGATAAGTGGTTAGAAAATTTTTACCGAAAAGTCAATCATGGCTTCAAAAAAATGCAAGATTATGTAGCTGCTGACAATTACTATCGGCCTATTGTTTTTAGTGATCTAAGATTTGCATTCATGTTATTGGCCATCGGAATCTTATGCTCGTTCATTTGTTTCGTTGTCGAACTGCTCATTCAAAGGATAAGATCTTGTGGTGAGGAAATCCGTAAATATGTACGAGCAGGTATACGACTAATTGCATTGTTCTTTTGGAACGTAAGATTTGGATTTTGGAGATTGTTGAGGTGTTTGTTTGATCGACTACAGAAAATGTGAGAAATGGACACAGCATTTGGACTATGGGGAAAAACGAATAACTTTAGAATTATCCACACCCGAATATGACACTACGTTGTTTATATATTTGTAAACTATATTTAATAAATTCTGTTAATGTTCTTTTTGATTTATACAGATTTGTAATGTGATTGTTTCAGGAATACGATGATTAATATTTAATTTAGGTCTCGAATTTTCCATTGAAGTAATTTCGGAATTAAGTGAAGGAAGAAATCCTCAGTCAAAAATTAAGAAGGTTAAGTTAGTCACTGAGGAGTGGTCACATTAAGAAAATTTCTAAGCTTCATTATGCAACTATAAAACAAATTTTGAATTGAATCATTTGCAGAATTTTAGTAGTAGCAAGAAAAGCTGTAGTTTAAAAACTAGTCCCTGATTACAAACTCCGATTAAATCCGATTGAATCGGATTAGAAGTCAACCGGTAGTTTCTAATTAAATCTGATTAGAATTTTCCAATTAGATTAAATCGGTTTTTAATCAGAAGGTCAAAAAAGGGTCAATAAGATATGTTTGAGTAAATCAATTCTGTAGGCTACTAATAAATTCCAAGGAGTGCTAAAATTTTAACACTACTCGAAGTGTGTTGTACTGAGATTGATTTTTTGCTTATTGATAAAATCAAAACAATGAATTTTTAATGCCTAGAATAGGCTAATGCCACGCATGAGCTGTGATTGTAACAAGGTTCCGATCGCACACAATCACAGTTGTCATTTGAATTTCTGTGCGTTCATTCACCTATGAAAAAATTTTGTTTATTGAATATCGATTGAAAAAAAAAGTTGCGTCTCATAATTTAGATGAAACAAATAATAGCAGTTTGTATATTATCCATTTCAATAAATTTGGTGACTGGAAAAATTAGCATTGCACCACAAAATAATGTAGCTGCTTTTAACGAAATAGTGGTAAGTAAAAGAAAACATACGATGTTTGTGAAAAGTTTAAGACCACCAGTAGTTAAGTTCAAAAATCACTTTTCTAAGGATAGATTGTTTAAAATATTCCAATAAATATATGTAATTATTTGTTTCTGTACAAATTAATTGTTGAGTTTGTATTCGAATAGTCTGTTCTAATGCTTTAATTCTACTCAAAGATTTTTATTGGAGTTTCTCGATCACTATAGGGTGCTTTAATATAATATATACAATATATTTTAAGTTTTTGACCACGTGGGTATAAGACTAGCCTTTTTGGAAATTTATATTGCCGACTACAATCCTATACATTTCTATGACTCATACTCTCTTTAAAATATCCACTTAACAATGAACTTTACAACAAACAATATACTATTGAAAAATATGTATAGGAATCTTAGGTTTGCTGCTGATTGATCCGAGATACAACAAATGATCTCAGATTAGTGATCCCACGACAACTGGCCGATAAATATATACTAACCCTATCAAAAAAATCTATATGGAAATGCAGCCTAGATTCCTATGTGGGTACCCACATGGCGATTTCCAATGGGTTCCCATATGGTTTCATATAGGAATCAAGCATAGATTCTGATATAGATTCTCATATAAGTTCCTATCAGAATCCACACCATGCCAAATCAATATGAGAATCTAGTATCGATCCTCGTGTGAATTTTTACCTCAATTTCCCATGGGAATCTGCACCGTGTCAAAAAATCATATGGGAATTTTGTATGGATTAGGAATCAGGAAAGTTAACAGAAAGTGTCACGTTATAAAAAAAAAAAAATTATTTGTAATTTCTATAAGGTTGTTATATTTATTTAGTTGATTAATACACCAATAACTTATTATAAAACCTGATATAAAATGCATTAATTAATCAATTTTTTGTGCAAAAATATCCTGCCAATAAAAAATTAATCTGTTCTTTTATTCATCTCTGCTTATCAATAGACAATAGACATAGAATTCCAGATACTCCCGATTTTATAGAAATTACTCATATACAAACCCAGATTCCTATATGAATTCCCCATAAAGTAATCCATGTATTCAAGTTCTTGTACGGGAATCTAGGTACCCACAATGTTTTATGTGGATCTCCTATAGGAGAATTCAAATACCCATGGTCTCCTACATGGATTTTTATATTCTCTAAGTCCATGTACTCCTACATTACTTCTAATGGATTCTAACATAAATGCATACTTCCCTGTATGGGCTCCTGTGAGTTTCCATGCAATCCTACATAGATGTTTTTGATAGGGAAGACACACGAACAAATTAATAAGTACAAACACATTGCATACCCATCGTTAGGACCAGATGTTGTGGGGGCTAGCTGTAGTGTGATCACTTTTTCGGGACAAGTTGATATGAAATCAGGCCTAGCATAGATTACTACATGATGTTTTCGAATGCATTTCCATTCAGGTTCCCATGTAGAAATCTTGATTTGATCACATCACAGAAATCTATATAGATTGTTAGTTTGGTGCCTATATAAAGTTCTTAAACAGTAGGTCTATAGTGAATATTTAATTTATCAATTGATATTTATTGCTTTTATCAAAAGGGAGATGTATTAAAAAAACATTCCGAATTCGAAACAATCGCATTTTGTGGGAACGATGAAGAAATAATTAATTCTTTGAGCGGATTGATTCCTAGAAATATGTTACTGACAAACACTACGAAAATATATAATGAGATATTCGCAAATAAAAAAATAGATTTATTGATAATAATCATAAATTCATTGGACGATTTGATTGATTCAAATAAAATTATATTGTGGGACTTTCCCGTGAAGATCAACACAGTCTTTATATTTCTCAAAGCAGAAAAAACAACTTTATACACAGTCAGAAATTTATTTTATATGTTTCGGTTCAAAATCAATGCTTCTAAAACCTACATATTTTTTGGACTGAAGTTTTATATGAATGGAATCAAGATATTTACTGATAATCCATATACTGATTACGCACCTTCATCCTGGCTGAAATATACTAACATAAAAGTTAAGAATTATGAAGTTAAATGGATAATTTACCAGAGATTATGTTTTAGTAAAAATGAAAGCAACCATGGTAAGCATTTGAATTTATTTTTACAATAATTTTAAAGAAAAGAAGGCTTTCTGCACTCTTCGATTAAAAACTCCGATTGTAATCGATTGATTCTGATTGAACGTCAATCGGAATCGATTGGATCGATCGGAGTTATTAATGAGGACTGATTGAGGCAAAGACAATGACCCCTATTATCAAAAAAAAACATTTAGTAAAGATGCTCCAGTACGCAATGTCGCATATTACTATTCCACAATAACTGCATCAAAGCTAGAAGTTTCAATGCCAATACTGTCAGCCGGAACAAGCCCCTTTCAGGCTAATCCGGGGATTTTTTGAGGTGCGTACTTCCACCGTCTCAATGTCACGCTACCTAGTTTCTGCCCACTGTTAGTATAGTGCAATAGATATTTGCACTGCATTGTTACGTCACTTTGCGAGTGAGAATCCATTTTTTATTTGCTTCATGATTTGAAAGAGATTAAGACTCGAAAATCAAAAAATTCATCAGGGACTGAATAAATGGATAATAGCTTGTTCGTAGTAAAATGTTAAAAAATGGAAGGGGCTCTTTTTAAGGTATTAAGGCGAGGTTGCATCTTAGCACTTTGTCCTGAAGGAACCTGCTCACCAGCACAGGGAACTGCCACGAGGGGCCTTGCCAAACCCACTTCGATCAGAGCCTCTTTATTTCCTGCGATGGTTGAAGTGTTTGGCCCACAACGATATGGACTCGTAGAGGTTGTGATTAGACACCACGCGTCCATGTGGTGAGTTCTTTGCACTCTCCGCCTGTTAACGACTACTCTTAGTCACTCAATTGTATTTTTCAATTTAAGGTGTCTTCTAGGTCGGAAGTACGGTGCGCGTGTACACCTGGAATAGCTGAAGAAACGGTTTCCCGTAAAACGGAGGTGGGCTTCGATCTTGTTACATTAATTAGTTATTACGGCAATTATTTGATTGCTCACTACGTTCTGGACTCCTCCCTAGAAGGGAGGTTTCAACAATAAATTGAATTTCATAGAATGCATTCTACTAGATCCTAGCACGATTGGTCTAAAATTGGATTAGATCAATTGGCAGTTGGTACTGAACCTTCAATTTTTGGTGCAGGCAATTGAATAAATCTAGTCTGCAGCACCAGCTAATACACTATTCCAGACTTTGTATAAAAGCAGTTTTCGCCATTGGCTTGGGCGAACCTCGAGTCGTTTAAAGTCGTCATTTTCATCCCTTGTCTTACATTATACCATTTAACTAATAATTTATTTTATTGATTTGCAGAAAGAAGTGAGTGTGGGAATCTAATATTCGATCGTGCAAAGCATCTTAAAAATCATACGATAAAAGTATCTCGCGTATTTTCCAATAAATCAACGACTGTTACTCGTAGTAATGAATATATAAGTAAAGATAGTGATCTTGATAACATATTAGTTCCAATAGAAGCATTCATTGCTAAAGCAATCATGAAGTATTTGAATGTATCAATGGTTATAGTTTTCGGTAGATCGATGGATGTTAAAGATGATACAAAAATTCATACGTCGGAACCAAAGCTTCTTGCTAAGAATTCAATGGATCTAACTTTATCTCCAGCTCAATGGGTTTCACAAAAGTTAGAAATAAACGTATTTAATTTTCTTTCTCTATCCCACCCAATTTTCTATAGTGACGACGTCATCATCACAAAAAATCGTGGATTATTGACGCCACTAGAAAAAATGTTCGATTATTACGGCTGGTTAATTATCATATCGACTTTCGTCATTTTGTCGATAACATTCATCGTTATTTATTTATCCAATCGTCAAATGAAGGATCGATTATCATTTTCTATTTTTGAATGCTTGCGTTTATTAATAAATAATTCGCTCAACACGTGCATGGACTCCATCAAATTGCGGATAGTGTTTTTTTTTTATATTTTTATACTTTCTGGTGATACAGGCGACATTTTCCGGGCACCTTGCAGCATTTTTAACAAAACCCGAGTACAGAAAAAATGTCGAAACACTTGAGGATCTCAAAGATTCCCGTTATGAGACAATTTATGCTAGTTTAATAGCAAGAGAATACATAACAGATCCAGTATTAATCGATAAAACTAACTTCAATAATTATTGGGCCTGTGAAAATGACATTAGGGTTAAGCCGATTGCCTGCATCGGCAGCCTGACGTTTTCAAAAAGAATGATAACTAAATTCAATTTGCAGTATTCGGAAAATAGTCTCCGTCACGGATTCAACTCAATAGCAATGAGTAGAAATTGGGTCTTAGGATCCCGTGTTAATAATCTTATTATATGGCTGTCACAATCTGGTGTAATTGACAAGTGGTTAGAAAATTATCACGAGCAAGAAAATCATAACTTAAAAGTAATGCAAGATTACCTAGCCACTGACGATTATTATCGGCCTGTTGATTTTAGTGACCTTACATTTGCTTTCGTTTTATTGGCCATTGGAATCTTTTGTTCGTTTATTTGTTTTATTGCTGAATTGTTTATTAAAGTAATCAAAGTGTATGGTGGTAAAATACGTCAGCATCTACGAGCAATGATACAATCGATTATTTTGCTTTACTGGATTGCAAGTTATGGATTTCGAAGATTGGTGGAATCTTTGTATAATCAAATTCAGAACAGTTGAGGAATTTAAGTCGTAGAATTGCTGTAGGTCTCAAATTTTTTTATTCCCACTGGGTCTATACTTTGAAACTGTGTATCAGTTGGATGATAACGAAAAATCTAGTGCGTGGGGGAGTGATACACAATTTCAGATTTTATGTGTTAGCTCTCGCTTTCATCCAAGTCATTCTTTTATTAGGAAAATTGTCATGTTTCATCCCCTCACACATTATACTATGCAGCTAGAAATGTTACTCATCTTATAAAGTAACAAATTTTAAATGTTGGATTACACAAGAGAATATAAATAACCATACTATAATAGTACCCTAGAAGTTGAACGAATAAATATTCAAAAGTATCAATAAGTGATAAATTTATTACTCAAAGAAGTGATTTTGGCAATTTTCTATTTTTAGAGAATAAACAAAAGATTTTTGAAATATTACAGTTTTAGTAATGATACATTTGAAAAATTACAAAAATCTATTCTATAACCAATTAATTATATGAATTAGAAATAAGTTTTGTTGAGCAAAATAAAATTTCATGGATTTTGAAAAATTATTCTTCTTATCATTGAGTTTCATTTATTTTCATTATAGTTTCGAGATAGACGATCTCGGAATTGATTATAAACAAAAAATCCTCGCTTTAGGACTTGTAGAAATGAAATCATACTTGTATTTTCTATCGATATTGTATCATACTTATAGTTCAATAACGCAGTATATATAGCTGTTGCTCAAGGTTCCATATTTGAGTCCTACCAGTAGCAAAAAAATAGATGTCTTTTTTTATTGACACTAATAGTAAATTTTTAGTCAGAATTATTAATGAATTTTGCGGGATTGATCAATAACTTTGTCACACTGAAGCTGCCAGTGAATTTCATTAGTTATTTATCTACTATTTCACGGAAACAAACAGAGATTTTGACTGATTGAACATTTCATGGATTTAATTATTGGTAAAATATATCTGGCTTAATCAGTAATCAGTGATAAAAGTCCACTGATTATTTATCTATTATTTCACTGAAGTAAACAGTGAGTTTTACTGATTGAACTAGTGATAGAATTTCCGTGATTCAATCATTGATAAAATTTCACTGACGCTATCAGTGATTAAATTTCACGGGTTTAATCAGTGATCAAGTATCACTGTACTTATTTACCAATTCACGGAAACAAACAGTGATTTTTACTGATTTAACTCGAGATAGAATTTCACTGATTGAATAAGTAAGTACTGACTTATTCCTAGAGATTTACTTACAGCTGAGAAGAATAAATAAGTCAATATGTACGGTGACTCAGTGAAAATACACAGTTACATTTTGAAAGATGAACTTTTATCCTGTAAATTTTATTGCTTCAAGTTTTTGAGCTGATTACACAAAACTAATGATCAAGGAAAGTAGAAATTGAAAATTAACCGGTCGATAAAATATCAAGTGATAAATTTTTTGTAACTTACAGTTTACAACTAGATTAAATAAAATGATAATCAGTCATAATAAAATGATATAAAAATTTTTAGTCACAATGAATTATTCATAATTAATTATCGAGAATTAAATAGACACAATAGAGGATGATAGTGAAATTAGTAGTGTATAATCCGGGTGTCAAATTTAACAGATGGAAGGAATGCATCAATCAATTTACTCCCTATCCAAACTCGATCCGGATTAATCGAGTCGACATTCGTCTCGCTACCCAGTTCCTTATTCATCTAATATATTCATTAATTTATAAATATACGATTACAGATAATCTATATTAATTAAAGACACTTCCTCATTGTTATATAATAAGGTATGTATTTGTATATATATTGTAGAAAAATTCATCAATCTTTATCTATACAACAAAGGAAATTCGACTTTAACGTTCGATATCTCGAAAACCAATGACCGGATGCTCATTACACACAAATGAAAGTTATAGCTGACAGCCTAATCTTTAAAATAAGACCTAAAGCGACGCTTAATATTGATAAGTTTGTAAGTTATAAATTTTCAAAGATTGAAAAATGGAAAATGATGAAAAAAAAGACTTTTTTCTGATTTCAAGAAACGATTAAAAGTCAATATCACAGAAACTAATAATATAAAATTAATGATTTAAAAATAGAAATTGTAGCCAAAAGTTCCACCTACGAAATGAAACCCAAAACGGACCTTTGTATCAAAAAACTTCAAAATTATGAATTTTCAAATTTTGAGGGAAAAAAGTTGATTAAAATTTTCAGGTTTTCTGGTTCAGAAATTTAAATCTTGGATTTTATACCTCAGAAACTATCACTGAAAGTTCTATTGCACTAAAATAAAAAATTTGAATTACAACCCTCTCTTACTCCTCAATCTCCATACCTTCAAAAGTTACAAATTTTCAAAGTTCTATCTCCAGACTCATTTTCAATTTTCTAAAACCTACCCCTGTCTAAATAGATCAATATCTCAAGAACTGTTGCCCAAAATTCAATGAAGCAGAAGTGAAAATTATAGCCAAAAGTCTGATCTCTCCTTTACGCCTGATCCTTAATCTCGATTTTAATTCCCTTAAAAGTTATGAATTTTCAAATCTAAAAAATAAAAATTTTCAATTTTTCTCCCGCAAAAACGTCCATCTTCAATAATTGGCAACTCCCACCCCAATTCTCAAAAAAAGTCATAAAAAAAGGAAATTGTAGCCGAGTCTCATAAATTTTATAATAAATATAACGTCACCTAATCTCCAACTGTTTGCTCACGGTATGTAATTATTTAATAACCACCGAAAAAAATTCGTAATTAAAACGAAAGCTCGTCCATTATTGATATTAACTAATTATTAAATAAATTAATTAATTAGTAAACGGATTGGGAACGTAATAAATAGATATTTTTATCAACTATTTTTTTCTTCATATATACATATATAATATATATTTTTTTTTAATATAATCCTACAGAGAGGTTATTTTATTTTACCAGGATTACTCGTCGTCATATTTCAGATCGGGATTTGCGAACGAAACCTTCGTACTTCCCCTCATCATCCCTTTCCTCCCCCCTTCTACCTCTTTGCCCACACCGAACGTATTCTACGTCTCTGCATTTAGTATTAATAACGAGTGCTATCATCCCTTGGTTCGTTTTTGTTTTTGTTTGTCTCTGTTTAACCTACTACTGATATAACTTTTATATAAAATGGCAAAATACACGAGCATTGACTATTCTCTTCGAGTTCTCTATTTATTTATTTTTATTTCATTTTATCATTCTCTTTATATCCCTCCATTATTACTAGGATTATTATGTTTTTTAGTTATTATTATTGAAGTGAAAAAATTTTAATTAATTATAATAAATATGAATTTGAGATGTTGAAGAAAATATGAAGATTTTTTGTTTTGGTGATCGTAATTGAAAATTTCAATTGACTGTTACTACTGATCTAATTGATTTAAATCAATCAAAAGTATGAGTTTTGGATCGAAAATTTACCGTAATACAACTTCACTCCTCTGTAATTTTTCTCTATTACTAATAATTTTCGAGAAATTTCCAATTATATGGAAATTCACAATTTTTAACCTTCTCAACTGTCGTTCACTTTGTGTCACAATTAAATCGACTGTAACTATCGATCTAATTGATTAAAATAGATCAAATGTATGAGTTTTGGATCGAAAATTTACCGTACTACAACTTCACTTCTCTATAATTTTCCTCTATTACTAATAATTTTCCAGAAATTTCCAATTAAATGAAAATTCACAATTTTTAACCTTCTCAACTGTCATTTACTTTGTGTCACAATTAAATCGACTGTAACTATCGATCTTATTGATTAAAATAGATCAAATGTATGAGTTTTGGATCGAAAATTTACCGTACTACAACTTCACTTCTCTATAATTTTCCTCTATTACTAATAATTTTCCAGAAATTTCCAATTAAATGAAAATTCACAATTTTTAACCTTCTCAACTGTCATTTACTTTGTGTCACAATTAAATCGACTGTAACTATCGATCTTATTGATTAAAATAGATCAAATGTATAAGTTTTGGATCGAAAATTTACCGTACTACAACTTCACTTCTCTATAATTTTCCTCTATTACTAATAATTTTCCAGAAATTTCCAATTATATGAAAATTCACAATTTTTAACCTTCTCAACTGTCGTTCACTTTGTGTCACAATTAAATCGACTGTAACTATCGATCTAATTGATTAAAATAGATCAAATGTATGAGTTTTGGATCGAAAATTTACCGTACTACAAATTTTCATACGTGTATCTTTCCTCTATCTCGGCTACTTTTCCCGAAATTTCGTATTTAAAGAATCAATGACAATTTTCAAATTAGAACACAACTTGGACTGAACTTGAGGGTTTATCCCCACTCTTTTTAAAATTCTAGTTGATTTTCCATAGATGTCTAATTAATTTTTCATTTTCCAAAATTTCAACACTAAACTTTCTATTTCCTACTTTCTCATCTAATTATTCAAAGTCAATCTCCTAGATGTCCTAAAAATCCTAAATTGACCCACCAGAGAATTTCCCATCCCAATTTACCAATAAATTTTCCTCTTTTTCACAAAACCCTAAATTTTGAATATTTTTCCAAAATTTCCCACTCAGCCTTCCACTTTCCCAATTTTTCCCTAAAGTTTCCATTTCCAAATATTCAGGAAATATCTCCCGAATCATGAACCTCATCTACAATAAGAAAATTATTTGAAAATAAATCAATCGTATCTAATTTTCTTCTGATTTTTCTTTTTCGATGACTTCTATTCTGAGTCCGACGACAAAAATTGAAATGATAATGAAAATATATGAAAAGATATATGTATAAATAATGTATGAATATGACAAGTATATCAAAGAGTACTTAGACTAGTGTATATATATGAAAATAAGTAAAGCGTGTACGCATGAAATAAAATACAGTAAACACAATGCGAATTGTAACGCACGCAACTGTCCCTAGTGCATCCGCTCTCATCGAATATCTCTTTTCTTTAGCATATTTTACTGTAGATTGTAAGAAATATATATATATAAATACATGTATATGTATGTGTTTTGGTATGTAAATGTGTGTGTGTGGGTTGAGTAAGATCGTGGAGACAATTTATAAAATAAAAAGGTATAAAAGTCAGTATAAAAAATAATAATAACCAGCTCAGCTCAGCGCAACAATGCGAATAAGGCGAAGAAATAATTACTGTTATAATGTAATGACCGATCTGGGCCATGGGAATACTCGATAATCCTATGAATTATAAAATAAAAATGAAAAAAAAAAATACCGAACTATTTATGCGTTCATGTAAAAGTTTTCCTTGTTCTTCTTATTTTTATTGTAAAATGGGGGAGTATTGGATAAAATTGTTTTGTATAAAGGAATTGAATGACACTATTGTGTTGGGCGGTAAATTTACGATTCGAAACACACCCATGAAATAAATCTGGGGTAATTAGGTCAGAAATTGTGATCGCTAGAAATTTGGGTTTGGGTTTTTGGAAAATGTTTAGCAGGGTTGGAAATTTCGGGGAAACTAAAGAAAATTGGGGAAAAGTTGTTGATTATGATTTGTCAGGCGATAAATTTACGATTCGAAACACACCCATGAAATAAATCTGGGGTAATTAGGTCAGAAATTGTGATTGCTAGAAATTTGGGTTTGGGTTTTTGGAAAATGTTTAGTAGGGTTGGAAATTTCGGGGAAACAAAAGAAAATTGGGGAAAAGTTGTTGATTATGATTTGTCAGGCGGTAAATTTACGATTCGAAACACACCCATGAAATAAATCTGGGGTAATTAGGTCAGAAATTGTGATTGCTAGAAATTTGGGTTTGGGTTTTTGGAAAATGTTTAGTAGGGTTGGAAATTTCGGGGAAACTAAAGAAAATTGGGGAAAAGTTGTTGATTATGATTTGTCATGCGGTAAATTTACGATTCGAAACACACCCATGAAATAAATCTGGGGTAATTAGGTCAGAAATTGTGATTGCTAGAAATTTGGGTTTGGGTTTTCGGAAAATGTTTAGTAGGATTGGAAATTTGGGGAAACTGATGAAAATTTTTGGAAAAGTTTCAGGCTACAGTTTTGAGGGTGATTAATTTATTTTAATTAAAATTTATGATAATTAGGGGAATTTTTATTTTTAGGTGAAAATTATTGACAGAAATTTTGGGAATTTAGTAAAATGTAAAATATCTAGGAAAATAATTAAAATTTTGTAAAATGTTGCACTTTGAAATTTATCGCGATTATTTTTAAAACTACTGCGAGTGCCGAAAAATTTATTGAAACAATTCCATAGCTCAGTAAATTGTCTATCCCAAGCTCACCCTAAAGTCTCATTTTTCTTTGTTAGTTTTCAAATGTCAGCTCTTTGAACTCGAGCATCTCATAAAATCTAAATTACGTTAGAAAAAAATGTTATTTGGACTCAGCAATCTTCGACATGTGAGGCCTTATATTTTTGTTTATCACTCTTGTCCTTCTTCTCCTTCTCCTCCTTAGCATTATTATTATTAAAATCCATTCTTCGTCGCATTAACATCCAGCCCCTTTATACTTTTTCACTCTCAATAGTGAGGCATTTTACTCTGACCGTTAATAATAACTGGACATTAAAAGACTAAGCCGAGCTCGACATTGTGATTGTATTGGGCCCGCGCTCATTTTATCACCTCTAAGTCACGTAGTCCCATTTCAATACCCATCAATAAACCTTTCTTTTGATACATTTCATTTATTTATGATTATCATTATTATTATTATTTTTACATTTCTAAAGACTTCTTATATTTTTACCTCTTCCTTTTTTTTATTCACACTCTACTCAATACTCCGTTCTCTGCTTAATATTTTTAAATAAATCAATTTTTTTTTCTTCATAAATTAGATGCTTGAGAAAATTTAATAAATTTCTGTATAAAAAATTAATTAGATGTAATTTCAACTCATAATCAGATGATTAATCACTTCCGTCATCTGCTATCTGCTGAAGTCGCCATTTTGAATTTTATAAAAAACATTCGAGACGCGCGGAATTTAAATTTGATGATTTTTAAAAATTTCAAATTTTTATTTGTTTTAGAATTTTCGCGGGAAAATTTGAAATGCAGGATGTAAGAATTTTTATTTTTGGTTCAATGGAATGGAATTTTTTTTTTTGGAAAAAAAACTGATTTCGATTTTCGTCATAAATTTGAATTTTCACGGGAAAATTTAATAAATTTTTTTTTTAATTGTCAAAAATTTTTAAAAAATTTCGTCTAAAGTTTAAAGCAAATGACGTATGTAATTTTGGTTTTGTAAATTTTTTTATTTTTTAAATTTTGATTTTTCACGGAAAATTTTAATAGATTTTTCTTTACAATTTTATGAAAAATTTGACAAAAACTTTGATTGTTATATAGAAATTTGAATGACAAAGTCAATATCTTTGAGTTTTATAAATTTATTTTTTCTAAATTTTAATTTTCGCGGGAAAATTTAAAACAAAAAAACTTATAAAAGATCAAATTTTTTTTATTAATGACACTTCTAATTAATTTATTTATTAAAATTCAATTATAACTTTTTTTTTTACTTTAAATTTTTGCGCCTAAATATTACAAAATTAAAATCGTAAATTTTTCATTACTCAAATAAAAATTCAAATTTTTTTTTTTATAATAAATCAAAATTAAAAGTATACGAATGTCAAAAATTTCCTATATAACACATATTTGAAATAAATTTCTTATTTTCAAATTTAAATTTTTTGGTGCCAGATTTTAAAAAGTGGGCGCTCAATTTTTAAAAATAAAATTTATGATCCTGGTTAGCAGACAATTAATAATTTTCGAATGTTTTTTTTCCAACGAATTAATTACAAAAAAACAAAGACTAAAAAAATGCACATGTAGAAAATTTTAAAAACTACAGGTGCAATTTTCTCAAATATTTTTTCTTCAATTATTTATTGTTCAAAAAAGCATCCAAAAATTATTAGACGTCCGCTAACTTCAGTATCATATAAAATTTTAACGGCCGCCACAAGTGACAGTTAAGCTGATGGCCGATACTTTGCCAGAGTTAATTGACATTTAATACTAATATTTAGTAATTAAAATATTGATTACTGATTATTTATTTGCGGGATTATGTGATTAATCATTAAAGTACACGCGTTCAATTAACATGCGCAGTAAATTAATCGTCATCGAAAATCCTCTAAAATTCAATCTCGACTACTCTGAGTGAGTAATTTTATTTAATTTAAATGATTAATTTTAATTAATAAATATTTACTCCTCAACTGACACCAATCGAATTAATGCCGACAGTAAATGGATGAATTTAATGATAAAAAATTAAAAGTCAATTAAAAGAATTTAATGAGTATTCACTAATTATCTTTTTCTAAGTAATCTGTAATTACAAGTTACAGTAACTTGAAGGGAACAACACTAGTCATTACTCATTACTTTTAATTAATTAAATCATAAATTACCCGTGACAATTAATAATTTAATGTATTAATGATTTTTAAGCTAATTAATTTATTAGAAAAAACTCAGAGATCGTGAAATAATTACCGTTAGGACACGATATTGAATTCGATTTTTAGGAATCGAGTTTTAGCTACAGCTTATTATTTTTAAACTAAACAATTTTTTAATTATTTAGTTAATCATTACGTTAATTGTCTGGAATTTATAATAATTGCTGATTGAATCAGTAAAATCATTTCACGAGTTTAATCAGTTATTATCTCGGATTGTTTCTGTGAAATCTCAGGTAAGTAATCAGTCAAATTTCATCACTGGTTATATCAGTGAAATTTTATCACTGATCAAATCAGTGAAATTTTAATACTGATAAAATCAGTGAAATTTTATCACTGATCGAATCAGTGAAATTAAATTACTAATTTTGAAATTATATCATTAGTTAAAATAGTAAAAATTACCGTATATTTCCTTGAAGTAGTAGCTGGGTAACCAGTGTTAGGTCAGTAAATTTTATTACTGATTTAATCAGTGAAATTTTTGTCATAATCTAGAAGCATGAACTCTACGATAAATTACTTTGGGATCGCCCAGTATATGTATCTGGACCTCATTGGGTCCCAATTGGGCATTCCCAATAGGGAAGTCCTGATGAGGGCCCAATCGGAAAGTCCCAAACAAAAATAAAATCATTAATGGTCAGTATTTCCCAACTGGGTCTTAAGTGGGGCCTAAATAAAAAATCCCAATGTAAAAATTAAAAATTATCGTCAATATTTCCTAATCGGGGCATGAGTGGGACCTAAGTGGGAAAATCCGACGTTAAAAAAAAAAATTTTCATCTTTTTTAAAGGGTATCTCATGTTGGCCGCAAAGAATAAAAATATTTTTCTTCATACCTCGGTCGAAAGTACGTATCTCTAGCATCAATTTCGCGGCATAAAGTCTAAGATTCGTGCATTGGTAAACTACAGGCTTGCTTCGCTCGTGCCGCAAATGTCGGGACAGGCATCATCAAGACATGCAATTCATTTTGTACTTTCGACCGGCTATGAAAAAAAATAGTATACACCACACGGGCCGAAGTTTGAAAGCCCTAGAGGGATATCTTAGGAATTTCTCTATTGGGGCCAAGCTGGGACTGCCCAATAAGGGCCCAACAGGTATTTGCGTGACAATCCCATGTAGGGTCCCTATAGGACAACCCAATAAGGGCCCAATAGGTATCACCTAGAAATGTCTAGTCGGGAAACTAAAGAAATTTTTTTTTCTTCAAAATCCGAATTTTTTTTGTCACTTTTAGGGCTTCCGGTATCTGCCTTGAAAGCCAGGGAGTAGTGAAAAATTTTGGGGAATTGACGTGATTATAATCCATGAGTACAAAATTGATGAAAAAATGTTTCGGTGTGCTTCTATTTCCCTGGGAAAAAAAATTAGGTCTATTCAGATCAAATTAGATCTGATGTTTCAGATCTAAACAGATCTGCATTTTAGCCAGATCTGTTTAGATCAAATTAGATCTACTCTGATCAGAATAGATCTGTTTATATCTGAACACATCAAGGTAAATAAAAAACACTCTTAGATCTGCTCAGATCAAATTTGTCAATATTCAGCTAGTGAATCTTATAATTATAATATAACGTGAAGAAATATTTCTTTATAGTCTGTACAGATCTAATCTGATCAGAGCAGATATCAACTTTTTTTCCAGAGAAAAAGTTATATCAGCTCAGATCTGGTTTGATACGTACAGATCCAATTAGATCTATTTATATTTACTTCATAAATTGATCGTTTAATCAATGTTGATCTATTTTGATCTTACTAGATCTAGGTTGATCTAACTTGATCTAGGTTGATCTGATTTGATTAGATCTGATCAGGGTAGATCTGGACTATTTTTCCCCAAAGAAAAATGTCATATCCGATTAGATCTAGTTTGATCTGAACAGATCAAATCAGATCTACTCGGATCTGGGTTCAGTATCAATTATGATCAAATTTTATCTGAGCTGATCTAATTTGATCAGAACAGATCTTAATTTTTTTCCCGGGTCCTTATTTCAAGTCTAAATAGGTTTTAATTACGTTTTTGATTCGTAATCGTTCAATTTACATTCTAAATAAGTAAAAAATTGTCATTTTAGATTTTTAATGTCCAAATTGTTCAATGTACGTCGAATATTTCGACTTGGGTAGAAATTAAAATAATTATCATTAACTCACTAGTGAAATTTTGACTGATCGATCCAGTTAAAAATCAAAATCTATCAGTAAGAAATTGAGCCGATGACTACATAGTTATTTGTTATGATGAAAAACTTTCAATCTCTAAAATTCAAATCACTAATTACATAAGCGACATTTTCACCAGTTAATTTAACAAAACTTGTTTACCTGACAAAATGAACCACTGATTGAATCAGTGAAAATTTCACTGATTCATTTTTCTCTTATTAATTTATCAAAATAAAGTATGCAATCACTTTTATTTCGGCGCTTAAAATAGTAGGGGAGGGTGGGGCAAGAAGGCCCTCCAAAAATTTGATCAAAAAATTTTTTCTATTTTTCTTCTCGTTACCATAAATTCAATATATTTGCGCAGTTTGAGCCCTGCGCATGATACCTGGGGCAAAATGAACCAGCCGAAAATTCTGAAAAAAAGATTTTTTCATATTTGTACCGTCAAGTTGTAAAAAATTTAATGTACTTTTTCCCTTTTCGGCTGATTCACTATGCCTGGGGTAAATTTGGTCACTGAAAAGATTTGAAAATAACAATTTTTTTTTAAATGATAAATTTTTCAATCCGATTAATTTTTACAGTATTTACAAATATACTCTACGGAATAATATTATTCTACACCTGCACAGGAATCATGAGACCATTTCTTTCAAATTTTACATTGAATCCAAGATTCCTTAGATTCCGAATAACGTCCATTGCAATAGAGACAGTTACAATCATCAGTTTCAATTTTTGAACAACTTTTTTTTATGTTTTAGACGTTATTTTATTTTTGCTAAATCCAGATCTTTTCTCGCTTATTTTGGCGGCAATTTTCAATTCAAATTTAATTATATTGCAATAGTTATAAAAAAATCTATCCAATTAATTTGTTTTTAGTAAGAGTGGGGGAACATTTATTACACCGTTAAAATTTTTTTTGAGTACTATAAAAGTAAATGTCAAAAGAAATTAATATATATTCTTAACATGGAAAACTATCTAACAAAACCAAAAAAAAAAAAATTTTCATCATTTTTTGCAGGGAAGCCGTTATGCCCCAGGAAAATTTTTTTTTTTAATTTCGACAAAATTTCCTTGAATTTGTTCGATATGACACAAGTAAACTGATTCGATGGTTGAAATACTAACCAGCTTCGGGGCCCTCATGCCCACCCCCCCTACCTAAATTTCTATTCTTACCTAATCGATTCCCCATCCATACTTCGAGGCATCGATCTTCAAACACTTTTCCATTTTTTTATAAAAAAATTCTATCAATTAATTAAATAAATAATTAAAAAATACATATATATATAAGATTACTATGGAAGATAATAATAATGAATGCGATAATTGTCTGGCAATTTATCAGAATTATAAAAGTATGCGGTAAATAATGGAGTAAAGAAAATAAATAATTAATATTTAACTCGAGAAAAATAAAAATAAGAATAAAAAAAGAAATAACGTGTAAGACTAGACAAAGGGATTGTAGTCTCATATTTATATATATATTATATATTAATACCTATGTATGAAGTATGTAAGTAAGTACTTATGTATGAGGTGTATGTAGTTTCATATAGTTAATGTGCGTGACCGACAAGCGTTGCTACATGTCACATAATCACCAATCCGCAGCTTCTCATTATTTGTTCTCATTACGACGTTTCACGTTCTTTGTCTTTTTTATTTTTATTATTATTGTTATTGTTATTGTTTTTATTGTTTAATAATACAGTAGCTGAGGTGAACGGACAAGTTAATATTACTTATTATTGCGACTTCCAAGTACTACAGCGAAAAAATTTCATGAATTTTTTAATTTTTTATGGAATTTTATTTTTTTTTTAACGTTCGGAAAAATAAGGGAGGTGAAAAATTGTTGGTTTTTCGATGGCAATTTTTTGCTTTTGATATTTTTTCGAAAATCATTTATTTGATACCAATTTTTGGAATAGAAATCAATTGGGAACTTTTTGATATTCGTATCTAAGAAACCGGTGAAAAAAAACAGATGTTTTAGGAGTGTTTTGGATAGGAAATTTTCTGGACTACAATTTTAGTCCAGTAAAATTTCAAAAATTTTTAGTAGTTTCCAAGATTTTTGGCCTGAAATGTAAAAATTATAAATTTGAATTGAATTTTTATATTTCAATTGGCCGTAACTCTAAAATTTAACACTTACAGTTGATAAAATACTGACGTTTTTGATAGGAAATTTTCCGCTATACAATTTTACTTCAGTAATATTTTTCGAAATTCCTATTACTTTTCCCAGTATTCGAATTTAAAGTAATTTTCTCGAAAATAAAAAAAATCTTGGCATTTTCAAATTTTAATCATTACTCTTAATCTAATTATCGATAATTCATTGAATACAAACATTTTTTCTCGAGAATTTTCCGCTCTATAATGTCATTTTCCAAAATTCCCAAAAATCCTAAAATTTCTCTCACATTTCTATCTTTACTTTCCATAACTCTAAAACTAATTACCTAAAATCATTAAAAAATGACTTCGATCGATCGGAAATTTCCCGCCCAACAATTTCACTCTCATTAAATTTTCCGAAATTTCCATAACTTTCCCAGATATCCTTAAAAATACAAAAATCCCCAGTTCCCAACCCCTAAATATTTTCAATCACTTCCCTATAACTTCCATTCATCTGAGCCAAAATTAAACTCATAGGTGTGTTTTTCGTCGGAAATTTTCTGGCCAATATACCCATGCCCTTAAAATTTTTTAAAATTCCCAACTATAGCCAGAAAAGAAATCAAACCTCTCGCATTTTCCGACTTCCCTATAAACCCAAAGAGGAATCGTCCTCTATAAATAAATATATGCAGACAATACATTGTAACATATATATACAGTGTATATATTATATATACTTAGTATAGCAAGTGCTAGGTAGTGTATACTAATTAATGTAATAATTATTAGCACGAAAAGATATTATCGTAAGTATTATTCTCAGTGTTTATATTTTTGTTGTATGTTTTTCTTAACATATACTGATTGCTGATGATGCTTACACACACATGGCTCCCTCAATGAGTGCTTACGATTATGAGAAACGGTTCGTCGGTTCTTATATACATTGATATATACACATATATAAATATATGGTTGAATTAAAGTAGCGTTAAAGGCGAATGCTTAGTAGACTATCTAACAGTATGTAATTAATATTGTGTTAAAAAAATTTTATGGCCTATGTTAAGTATGCTGATAGTGGAGGAGTTAGTGGAGAAGGAGCTGAAGAAGATCTGGGGAGAGGGGGAAATCAATTCTTACATGCTTTCACTGTATGATTGCCCGGAAATCCTGTTCAACGTTGATCCCTTTTGATTTCTTACAGAGATTACTATTAATATAACATTGAAGTATATATAAATATATATAAATATATAAGTGCACCTGTTTAGATTACTTATATAATGTATCACTGAGTGTTGGTCTTTGTTTGATTAATGATTAATGATTTATTGTGAGATTTATTTACGGACTGGAATGTGGGAATTTTTTTTTTCTAGCTGCTTATCTAGATTTCTTGGGACCTGAAGAAAATTGGAGGGGGAGTGGGGAGTGTGAGGAGAAATGGAAAATTATGTCGGGAAATTGAAAACAATTTTTTTTTTGAAAAATTTTGAAAGAAAATTAGGAAAATTTGGGAGGGAAACTATTGGGTGGGGATCGTGAAGTTAGGGAAATTTTGGAAAATTTAATGATAGGAAAATTGAAAAGCAGATATTTTTAAGTGAAAAGGGGGATGAGATATTGAATTTAGGTATTTAAATAAATTGTGAAATTTAAGAAATTGATAAATTTTCGCGGAAATCTGGAAAATTTTGGGAAATAAATGAAAAATTTGGGAAAAGTTTGGGGGAAAACTTTAGTGCTTGATATCTTGGAATGTTGGAGAAATTTTGGAACATTTAATCAAAGAAAAGTCGTAGGTCGGAAAATCGTAGGGGAAAATTCGGTGTAACATATCGAATTGGGGTGATTTGAATCCAAGTTATGGAGTTACGAGTAATTGAAAATTAGGAAAAATTGCGAAATTTAGAAGGCTGATATTTTTTCATGAAAATCTGGGAAATTTTGAGAAAAGAGAGGAAAAAAGCTGGGAAAAGTTTGGGGAAAATGTTAGGGCTCGATATCTTAGAAAGTTAGGAAAATTTTGGAAAATGTAATTAAAGGAAAATCGTAGCGCGGAAAATTTCAGGTGGAAATTAGGAGTAAGATATCGTATTTGGGTAATTAGGGGCCAAGTTATGGAGTTACAGGAAACTAGGAATTCGGAAAAATCGTGAAATTTTCTATATTTTATGAATTTTCCTAGAAATCTGGGGAATTTTGGGAAATTCGGAAAAATTGTATGAGAAAAAAATTGTAAAACAGAAAATTTTGGTTTGAAACACATATGGAAATTTGAGTTTAGATAATTCGAGGAAAAGTTTTAGAGAGTTGAAAACTGGGAAAATTGTAATAATTTAAAGATTTTTGTAGATTTTCATGGAAAGTAAGGGGAATTTTGGAACTCCAAGTATGCAAAGTTGCAGATTAGTAAATTTCCTATAAAATTTGTCTGTGCTTCATTAGTCGGAGCTAATTATTTTAAAAGTTATCTTCAGTTAGAAGTTGGAAAATACCAGTGAAATTTTTGAATCCGCGGAAAATTGCTTTGAGCTTGAATATTGAGAAAAGCAATAGGAATTTTGGAAAACTGTATAAGAATAAAATTGTAGGGCAGAAAATTTCCTAACCAAAATACATATTTTTATGTTTAGATTTGTAGTTTCCAAATTGTAGTCAATTAAATATATAAAAATTGTCATCATACTCAAAATATTCATTTTTTTCATTTTTTCGACTTTAGTGGTGAATATCTTAAAAAATAATAAGAATTTCGAAAAATTTTATTGATACAAAACTGTAGCCCAGAAAATTTCCTTTGCAAAACACATACATTTCAAGAATTTTTAATTGTAATTACTGAAGGTATCACAAACCCAAAATTTTATCCAAATCTCAAATGATTTTAATTAAATTTACCCCATTTTCGCATCCCAAGTTCTGTGAAAAATCTAAATCTTATTCCAAGAATCTAATAAAAAAAATCAATTAATTTTTTACTCCCGGCTAATCAACGCGTGCGGACTATCGACTTTTTTTCAAAAACCTTCCGAAAAAAGATCAATCAGTCTAGTCTATAATTAACGAGTTAAGTCTTGGCTCAGGTCGATGCTAAATGCACTGGGGACTATTTTTTGCCGTAAGTATATAGACACAAGAGATAATTATCCCTTAGTATCATTGACTTATGCATCCGCGAGTGTTCCGCGACAAAGCGATAGAAGCAGAGACAGATAAAGAGAGA